>SNQJ01S0053868.1:4839-23441 GCA_010110895.2 Picea sitchensis
GTGGGGATTTTGAAAGCAATGAAGATGATTATGCCAATAGTGGACACGATGTTGATGATTATTTTCCTCCAAATGATTATGTTGATGATGATCTTCTCAAACATTCAACTGCAACAAATGAAGGTGATCGACATTCTCTAGTTCAGTCTCCTGGCAATGTTTTGCTTGATACTCCTTGTGGTCATAAGGAAAATCATTTTAGTGAGGATGATGAAATAATGGAAACATTGCAAAGAAACATTGTGTCTAAGACCAATATTATACCTTTTTATATCGATCCAAATCATTCTAGTTAGACAAGGTCTAGGAAACAATTTCTCACTAAATCAGTTTCCATAAAAGAATTGATTTCAAGTGAATGTTGTCAAAAGAATTATTTGAAAAGCATGGACTACATGTATTCCTTGAGTCAAAGGAAGAGATATTTGTCAATGAATAAAAGCATGCAAAATTCATATTTGATGTGGTGCATGATATCCACCAATACAAGATATGATTATCGCATTGGGAATATTAAACTTTGCAAAAAGGATTTAAAAAAAAACTCACTCAATTGGTAATCTTCGTCTATCAAGAATCGAGACAAGGTTGGAAAAATATACATCATTTTATTCAAAGGTACATCATGGACGAGAGAGTGGGCCATTAACAAACATTACATTGTCAAGGATGCGTGATTTATTTTCAAAACATGGAGAGTGTATGCCAGATAGAGACCCAATACATATTCCAGATAATGTTTCAAGGAGGGAAATCTACAAATTGTACAAAGGATATGTTGAAGGTGTTGAAGGAAATGGTAATTTTATTACATATGCGTATTTTACAAGAATATGGAAGAAACAATTCAACTATGTTTGTATTCCTAAGAATTCAAGGGTGGGAATTTGTACCATATGTGCTACTCTTAAATCAAGAAGAGATAAATATGAAGGGGAAAAAGGAGGTATGTATTTACTATTTTTTTATTTTAATTAAATAGTTATCAACTATGAAAACATACGATCAATATTTCCATTTTATGTCATGTGCAGATTCCATAATCAAAGAACTTCAAGATCATTAGAATCAACAATTAGGTGAAAGAAAAAAGTTGTACAAACATCGGAAGAAGTTTTATGATTCTCCAAAAAATATTTGGGTATGATAATTGATGGCATGGACCAAAAGAAAACACTTCTACCACATTTTGTCTGTACACCCAAAAATTTACAGGAAGATCATTTAATTCAGTTTCACCTGGTTGGTTGTTTGGTTTTCAATGGAAAAATGTGTCCAAGAGTGTACTTCACATCTCCAAATGCTCATAATAATGAAAATTTGACCATCACCATAATTCATCATGTTCTCACTCACTGGTCTGGAAATCTTCCTGAAGTTCTCTATATAAAGTTGGGCGACACTAGTCGTGAAAATAAAAATCAAATTGTGTTTGGATATTTAAGCATGCTTGTTGAAATGGGAATCTTTCAAAAGGTGAAAGTTGGTTTCCTTCTTGTTCGACACACTCATGATCATATTGATCAAATGTTTATCCATTTTTCAGTAACATTGAAGAGGAAAAATGTTGGAAGTCAACAATTATTGATTGAATGTATCAAGAAAGCATACATTCCAGATCCAGTTTTTCATATATTAGAAGAAATTGTTGACATGTGAATATTTATTCAGGGATCACATCATGAAGAAACATGTACTGAGAAACTTAATGACATTAGCTTCCAACAACAATTTTGTTTGAAAAAAATTGATGGGAAAAAACTTATATGGGGAAAGCAGTATTCAACTAGTACAAAATGGGGGCCTTCATCAAGTTTTTCATTGTTGAAGTTCATTCTAGGTCATCTAATTTTTGCAACAAAGTTATTATTTTAACAATCAGTTGTTGAAGTTGCCCCGGATGGGGTTCCACGCGGCCATATGGTGACAGCTAGAGGCGCACTCGGCCTGGGCTTAAATGTCGAGGGCCGCCACCCACAAGCCAACATTAACGATGGGGGAAGGCCTCTGCAGAAAAATTAGGATGGATGTACTCCTCCCTCACGCGCTCATTAACAATCACAACACACTCGGGATGGGAGAGGTTAAATGGGGGAAAATGGTCTCGGCTCCTAGCTATATGAATTTCTTCACGTCCGGACAGAGTAGGGCTGCACCTGCCTCAACTCTAATTCTCGCTGGATTGCTCTGGTGCAGCCAAGCTCCTTTCGCGCTCAGACTCTCAGCATTCTTGGTGTATCTTTCTCTACTTGAAACGAAACAGGTTAAGCTTGCTCGTGCCCTGCAAATAAACTCACTTTCATCTTGGCTCACCTGCCTCTTACTGTATTTGCTATGCTCTCTCCCCATGGCTCGAAAAAGACGAAGACCTCACCGTGGCGTGGCCTGGGGCGCTCGCAAAGCTCAGAGGCATAGGAGAGAGAAGCTGGAGCGTGCCTTGGCTATGGCGACCTCCATCATCAGGAAAAAAACAAGGGAAGAGAAGCGGGCGCTCCTCACCTCCATAGCCGAACCAGGAGCTGGTTGCAGTCGTGACGCTAAGACTAATATCCAGGTAGATGGGTAGGAAGCTAGAATGGAGGAGGAGTTTCCACCTTGCCTTGTGATTGAAGACCTGTTCATGGAGGACTTGACCCGCGCCACTGAGGTGACTCTTCAGGAGAAACGCACTCTCGTTCCGGCACAGGACGACTACATCCCCGGCTTCATAGTGGAAGAAACTCCCTGGCCTGGTGAGGACAATGTTAGATGCTGTGACACTCAGGTGAAGGATGCAGGAACGACGGGTGCAAGGGTGGCTGTGGAGCAGCGAGAGTTCGACGTTGGTTTAGGAGTGGCGACAGGCTCGGTGGATGTGGGTGGCAGCTTGCATGGGTCTCTCCTCCGGGAAGAGCACCTGGCTCTTGTGTTTGACCTTCGTGGCCACTTGTCTGACCTGGAGTTTCGGGATCGCACCATGGGACAGAGTATGGACATGCTCCTTGATGCTTTCTCCAACGCACCAGCTAAGCGGAAGTGCCCCCTCTGCATGCAATCTTTTGCCATCCCGGCTGGGGTCTCGTGGCAGAAGGACGAGGTTTACAAGCTACCTGGCACCTAGGTTTTTATGCTCTTGGTTCCTAGTTTACTTTGTTACTATTTTATGTATATTTGGACTGTAGACATCTGTCCTGGTTTCCTTCGGGCAGGACAAATGCTACATTTTTTAAGTTCTATCATGCTACTTGGTTCTACGTTTTATCATGCTACTCTGTTTTACCTATGCCGGTTTCCAGTTATCGGCAGCATTTGTGGTAACTCCAGGCATACTTCTTTGTACATTTTGCAAAAGCTTTTTGCCTCTCTAATATAGCAAGGTCTACCCTTTTTATTTAAAAAAAAAAAAAACAATCAGTTGTTGAAGTCCATAATGCACGAAGGTGTAATAGAGATGTATATTATTCTGAATGCCTGGAAGAAATTAAAACGTCTATTAAGGATACATATGAGTACTTTGATGTTGTTGATTCTATTTGGTGGGAGTCTTTTTTCAATAGTCAAAGTGACATAATTTCAAGCTCAACAAATGAAGATACAATGTTGAGGACTCCATTTCGTTTCCCACAAAATATGCCAAATGAATCTGAAGAAACAAACATTGTTGAAGTTCAAGAATATCATGGTGCTATTGAGTTCACACAAGTAGAGGAAAGAGAAATGTATATTGGTTCGCGAAGGTCATGTGCACAACATGAATCCATGGAAGACCTTTACAGGGGTTCAATAGAAGATATTAAGGAGGGTATCATGATTGCAATTTTAGCGACTGAAGATCCACATGGTTATCGATTCTGGATAGGAAAGGTTATAAAGATTGAGAAATAAAATGATGATGATATTGCAATTGAAGTGCATTGTTATGCAACAACTACACACCCATTCAATGGTGTGTACAATCCATATATGGTGGTTGAGAAACATGTCAATAGAAAGAGAAAAGAAAGGGTCAAAATACAACTCATCGTTGCACTGACCTCATAAAATTAGATGGTGTTGACATACTTTTTTATGACTTCAAATTGACAAAGAGAGGAACTCTTCGCTCCAAGACAACATAGATTATCAAGAGGTTTCTTCCACAAGAAATAAATGCAAGATGGGAGTCCATTGAACCTAGTCGTAGATCTAAAATTCTTTTGACATATGAAATGTTGGGCATGCATGTAGACTCAAATGGTGTATTTATCGACAATAGATAAGAGTATGGATCATCTACATATTCATAAAAACATTCATCTGAAGACAATGTAGACTCTCATGGTATTTCAGAAACCATGATTCAATCTAAATAAGTGTATGGAACATTTTACGAATTTTTGATCCATATGATGTTTGTATGGTAACTATAAAAGATCATTGAACTTACATATGATCTTACATGAAGTTATGAATCTTTTGTTATGTTTTTATGAATGAAGTGTTTTTTTATTAGGGATAATATAAAAAAAAAATTAGCTCATATGTTTTGAATATGTGCAATATAACAATACTTTTAAGAAATTATTTATGTTTCATTCAATGTAACTTGTATTTATTTTTTTATTATTAAAAGTAAAAAATTATTAAAAAATGAGGTTGAATTTTTAAAGAATATTGTGATATTTTCATGGAATTATGTATCAACTTGTGCTTTGTGTGATAATAATATTTAAAAAGTAAACATTTAAGGGTTTCTTTTATGATTTTGTTTACAGTAATGATGAGTTCTTTTACCACATTATAAAAATGTGTCATTTTCATACCCCAAAATTAAAATGGGTGCTACCGGTAGCAACACTTTTCAATTTGATGGCTAATTTTGAGGTTTTGTTTTTAATGGTACCAAGTGATAAAAACAAGATTTCGAATGATCTCAAAATTTAACGTTTTGAAAAGAAAAAAAAATCAAAAACATCTTATTTGGTTCTAGGTGCTGATTTTTAGGTTTTTTTGAGCTACTATCTAAGTTTTGAAGGCCATGTTTGAAAAATATTCTAATTTTTACCCCGTTTTAAAAAATGGTGCTACTGGTAGAACCACTTTTTTATTTGGGGGTTGATTTTGATGTTTTTATGCAAAAAATGGATTTTTTTGGCCATATTTCTCATTTTGAGTTCACAGTTCTCATTAAGTTGGTAACTATGTTACTAGAAAAAATCAACTTTGATTTACAATTGGTTATCTCTAAACATCAATGGATAATTGAAACAACACAAGTTTTATGAACTTCAAATGGGGATAAATACCATGGTATTCCCCTAATCATAGGTAGTCAACCACCCAATGTACATCCTTGTCAACACCTTTTGCATAGAAAAATGAAATTTAAAATATCATTCGATAATTTTTGGAGGTGGGAATCATACATCCTAGTACTAGCCCTTACTCATCACCAATGGCTCATGGTATTAAAGAAGGAAGGAACTTGGTACTGAGCCCATTTTTCCTTGCTCTCAATCAATTGAACACTAAGCACAGATTTCCTATCTTAGTTATTGATGACTTGCTGGATGAACTTCATGGAGCCAAGTTTTTCACTAAACTCGATCTTGATTCTGACTACCAACAGATAAACATGAATGAGGAAGACGTCCATAACATCAATTTCCATACAAATGAATGTAATTATGAGTTTTTAGTGATGGATTTTGGCCTTTGCAATGCTCCATCAATATTCTAGATCTTGGTGAACAAGATATCTCGACCATTTCTATGTAATTTTGTGTTGGAATTTTGTAATGATATTTTGATCTAATATTAAACATAATAATATCACATAGAGCACGTTGATATAACCTTGCAATGATTAAAGGACAAAACGTTATTCATAAAACACTCCAAATGTTGTTTTGAGTATTTAGAGGTTAAATACTAAATCGTCACATTGTTAGCTAGGAGGGAGTGTGAATTGATCCCATTAAATTCACAACTATGCAAGATTATCCCCATCTCATAACCATGAAAACATTGAATGGATTCTTACGATTTATACGATAGTATAGGAAGTTTAAGAAAATATGGAAAATTTGTTGCTCCCTTAACCTCAATAATAAAAACAAATTTATTTGTTTGGAATGAGGTCATTGAACAGGCTTCCTTAGATTTTAAGGATATAGCATGCACAACTCTAGTATTAGCAGTGTTATATTTTACCACGACTTTTTTCTTGGAATGTGATGCCTCAGGAAAAAGTGTTAGAGTGATATTGATGCAAGAATGGTTCCCTTTGGAATTCGATAATAATCAATTATGTGATCTCGATTTTTGTATGTCCACATATGAGAAAGAGATGATGGCCATCATGCATGTTAAAGACACATGGAATCCATACCGCACATGGAGACATTTCCAAATCATTACTATCCATCATAATATGAAGTACATTCTTTAACAAAGCTTATGCTTTCCACATAAACATAAGTGGGTTACCAAGATACTAATATATGACTTTGAGATTATCCATAAGAAGGGTAAAGTAAGTTTGGTACATGATTCGTTATCTTAGCAATTTGAGGATGATGGATCCCTTTTTCCCTTATATTTTCTTATTCTAGGAAAAAGTGTTAGAGTGATATTGATGCAAGAAGGGTTCCCTTTGGCATTCAATAATAATCAATTATGTGATCTCAATTTTGGTATGTCCAAATATGAGAAAGATATGATGGCCATCATGCATGTTAAAGATACATGGCATTCGTACCGCACATGGATACATTTCCAAATCATGACTATCCATCATAATATGAAGTACATTCTTTAACAAAGCTTATCCTTGCCACATAAACATAAGTGGGTTACCAAGATACTAATATATGACTATGAGATTATCCATAGGAAGGGTAAAGTAAGTGTGGTGCATGATTCATTATCCTAGAAATTTGAGGATGATGGATCCCTTTTTTCCTTATATATACTTATTCTAGGTTCGCTTTAGGAAGCCTATCAAGAATGGTTGGAAACTGATATTTCAATTTAAGTCATCCACAATATTTAGGAATATAAAAACCCTCTTAAAGGGTATAAATGGTAGCCATATACATTGCAATATAAATGACACATTGTTCTAGTACATATTTATTCCTTAAAACAAGGAATCTTAGAGGAATTTCATCCATCACCTACAACAAGTTACTCTATCTTTCATAAAACATATGAATAAACTAAGTGATCACTCTTTTGGGAGGGATGAAAATTGACATCCAGGATGTTGTGGAAACTTGTTAATCATGCAAAAGGAGCAAAGGTGATACATTAAAGATACCATGGTAATTTCAACCATTATCATCCCCAATGCACTTGTGGGATAAAATCACTATGGATTTTATAGTGGGACTTCTACAGATTGGAAAATAATATGTCATCATGGTGGTATTCAACTATCTATCCAAATATGCCCATTTATGTTCCCTACCACATCCATTCACCCCCTCCTCAGTTTCCCAAGTCTTCCATAATAATATATTCAAGAAACGTGGCATGTCCTCTTCCAATGTCTCAGATTGAGACCCTACATTCACTAGAAAAATTAAGCACGAGTTGTTTAAACTACATGGCCAAAAAAAAGTGGTAAACAAGTGCCTAAAACCATTTTTGAGACGTGTTTCCTCTAAAAAACAAGACCAATGGGAACAACGGTTTCCTGTTGTAGAATGGTGGTGTAATACAACATATCATGAAGCTACCTAATTTAGGAACATCATCAACAACATTCATTAACCCAAGTGGAGGACAGTGCAACATCAAGCACACACGTTCAAATTGTTTTGAGACCCAAGGAGAGAACATCAATTTGATATTTTGAAAACATTGTAATTAAATGAGATTTTAAAGTTTTGAGGAAAGAACCATTGCATGGGATCACAAAGGATTGTAATGTCTTTGATAAGCTGTACGATTGTACATATATTGAGCATTGACTTGTATCTCGGTTGTAAATTACATTTATTGTAACAAGCCTTGGTAGTAGGATTCTTTTATTACGATATTATCGCACTAGAGTATTCAGTAGGAAAGCACGAGAAGTCACTCCATGTATATATAGGTATTTTTTGCCCAAACGAGGTTGTTGAAGGAAGAGAGAGATTGAAAATAGTTGTGCAAGTTTGTCGTAGAGGCTGCTGAAAATTCTTCAAATAGCTACTGGAGAGAGTTGTTATTGTTGAAGCCATTTTTATATAGTTGCGGCCTATATGAACCCATGTACATATTCATATGAATGATTATAACATGATATGTTTGATTCCAAATGCATGGTGTTTATTATTTTTGAGTTCATTGAGTGAATTTCATGTTCTTTGTTTTATCTGTTTTATGTGCTTGACTATCATTTTTATGATTAGATGAAAGAACTGTTAGTGTTTGATAAGTTTCAATTGTTTCTCTTCTGAAAACTCAGGTGCAAGGAGTGCATAGTGATTCAAGGTGTGCGAAGGAAGAGTCATGTCTGACCCAAAATCTCATAAGAGATAGCGTGAAACTTTGTAGGAGGAAGTGAAAGGAGCGCACAGATTTCTCAATAGAGTGTAGAGCTTGAAGACGACCCGTGAAAGGTGTGAAACGAGCTAACAATTTGCTAGGTATTGAGGAGTTTGAGTCTGGTGAACGTAAGGAGTACGTGGAAGGTTCTCAAAAATCTTTCAAGAGGCTTTAACTAAACAAGCGCGAGGAGTGTGCAGGAGGGACTTACAAGAATTTCTAAGTCTGAAGTTTCAAAGGTTCAGAGGATGCAGGGAATGCACTAGACTTCTGAAGAACCTAAAGAAACAAATTTTAGAAGAGATAGCAACCAAAATCTGCAAGGAGAAAGAGTTGTCCCATTTAAAGGTTGAACGATCAAGACCCAATTGGAAGAAGCCATGATCGATTTTGACTGTCATATCTAGGAAAGTTGCATGGGAGTTACCATAGGGAGTCCTTTGGACTTCGCCAATTCGACAGATTTCTTTCGAGAAGTGCGCAGGAGTCAGAACCCTTGAAGTTTCGAAGTCCTGAAGAGTGAAACTCATCCAAACTGTTGATTAAGAGAGGGACACATGGAGGAAGGAGAGGCCCTCTAGAACCTTGGCATTTGGGACATATAAGGGTCTACATTGTGTGAATGATCAGACTCCAAAATTCTGAATCACATCAGATACATCCATCTATCGGAGCATGAGGTTCATCGATTTGTTACTGGTGTGTATTCTTTGGTTCGACACTACGGGAGAATAACACGTTAGAGAGTGTAGTACCGCCAAAACCCAAAACCCAAACTTATTCCCCACCATGGATTTAAACGGTTCTATGGACCATTGATTCTTATTGTTGTTTGGTGCTCTGCCAATTTGGTGTTCAGGAGGAACACAGTGTAACTTTGTAGAAAATATCAAAGCACGGGAGCTCCGAATTTCTGATTTCTTCAGAGATTTAAGTTTTAACACACATTTTTCGGCTCGTGGTCCCTTGGAGGACTTGCTAGTGCTCAAGGACTCTTGAAAAGTGGATTTAGTATTCGGGAAGGAAGGTGAAGGACCTGTGAAATTGGTTTTGAGGGATGACAAGAATCCCATGAGCTGATCCAACTCCCAAAGTCAAATGATCCTAGATTGGGAGGTCACGTAAACCCTGGAGAGTGGGTTGGGGTTTCAATCAAGTGGTATTAGAGAAAATAAATTATTTGTAGACTAAAGGAAAAGAGGGATAATTATCTGATATCATCAAGTGGTGTAGAGAGACAAAAACAAGCTCTATAAGAATAAGAAAGTTCATAATAATTTCATCAAGGAGGAACAAATAAAGACGTATTGCTAATGAAACAATGGGAGAAGAAAGGAGACACCTTTGTGTGACATTAGATTCCATGGAGGCGGAAAATAGAAGAGCACCTGAAGTAGGTGACATCAGTGAGGCAGAATGCAAAGAATTTGAAGTTGAAGAAGCAGTAGGAGAACAAGATACAGAAGAACGATTACTGAGATTTGTCGTCAAGATGGGAGCCAGGGAGAAAATGTATGTCCCAATGTATGAAGGTAATTTTTATGTCAAAGAATTCCTTTAATAGATAAGTTATTTGGACAAGTACTTTGATTATGAGGAGATTGACGATGAAAAGAAGCTAAAGAATGATGTGACTAGAATGAAGGGACATGCAGCACTATGGTGGGATGAATTGGAAGCTGACAGAAGATGAAAAGGTAAGAAAAAAATCAAAAGTTGGGACAAAATGGTAGCTAAGTTGAAAGATAAATTCATACCCAAAGACTATCAGATAAATCTATTTATGAAGTTGTGGAACCTAAGACAAAAGGGCTTGTCAGTGAAGGAATACACTGAAGAATTTTACAGGCTAAACATCAGAGAAGGGCATCGAGATAACGATGAAGAAAAGGTTTTTAGGTACATTAATGGCATGAGATATGAAATTCAAGATGAAATAAGCATGATGACAGTGAGGACTGTAGAGGATTTTTATCAGGTTTCACTAAAAGAAAAGGAAAAGTTGGTCAAAAATAAAAACCAGCGAAATAGAGGAAAGACTCCGAACATAGGTAGAGGAATTGTCCGACAGAAATTCGAGAAACCTAGAGATGAAGATGGAAAGTATAACAACCATATAGAAAGAGGAGAAAGTTATAGAGGAGGATACTATGGTGGAAGAAAATTGTTTCCTTGAGGAAGAGGAAGAGGTAGAGGAGGAGAAGTGAAATGCTATGCATGTGGAAAGACAAGGCATATGTATTGGGAATGTCCTCAGAAAAAGAAAGATGCAGGGACTGGAGAAGCTCAGATTTATGAAGCAAAGAAGAGGAATGTGGAAGCAGAAACAGAAGAGGAAGGAAGATATCTCATAATGAATAAAATTCTCTTGAATCCAGAGAAAGAGAAAAAATAGCCAATCCATAGGAACAGTTTGTTAAGGACTACTTGCAAGACTATAGACAAGGTATGAAAAGTGATAATAGATAGAGGGAGCATTGATAATATGGTATCCAGAGAGATGGTGGAAAATCTGGAGCTAGAGAAAACCACACATCTAAGCCCATACAAAGTATCTTGGTTGTAGAAAGGACATCAAGTCATGGTAAGTAGACAATGCAAAGTTGAATTTAAAATAGGTGGTTATAGAGATGAAGTTTTGTGTGATGTTATACCCATGGATGTTTGTCATGTTATGTTAGGAAGACCATGGCAATATGACAGGAATGCCATACATGATGTGAGGAAGAACACTTATACCCTTGAGAATAATGGATGTAAACATATGTTGTTGCTAATAGATGATAAAGGAGTCAAGGAGGAAGATATTCCCAATATACTTCTCATGAGTGGGAAGGAACTCTCAAATGAAGTAAAAAAGGAACGGGAAATGTAGTTTGTTGTGGTAAGAAATCCCAGAGCGATATTCACAAGAAATTCTCTAGATGATCTTCCTATGGAAATTCAAGAGTTTTTGGATGAGTTCGTTGATATTGTAGTGGATGAGTTACCTCTCTCTTTTACCGCCCATCAAGATTATTAGTCACCACATTCATATTATTCTAGGAGAATTTTTTCCAAGAAAATAAACATATAGATTGACACCTCAAGAGAATGAAGAGGTCGAGAATCAAGTCCAGGTTTTGTTGGATAAAGGTTTGGTCAGGGGAAGTTTGAGCCAATGTGTAGTACCAACTGTGTTGATTCCAAAGAAAGATGGAGGTTGGAGAATGTGCCCAGATTCAATAGCTATGAATAAGATAACCATCAGGTATAGATTTCCTCATCCCAAAATGGATGATTTGATGGATTTCTTGAGTGGAACAAATTATTTTTCCAAGATAGGATTGAAGAGTGGCTATCACCATATAAGAATGAGAGAGGGACATGAATGGAAGACAACATTCAAAATAAATGAAGGATCGTATGAGCGGTTAGTTATGCCATTTAGCTTAACAAATCCCTCGAGCACATTCATGAGATTGATGAATGAGGTGCTCAAGGACTTCATTGGTAAGTTTGTAATTGTATATTTGGATGACATTTTAGTTTTCAATAAGACTGAAGAAGAACATTTGAGACTGGTTTTGAGGATGTTCTAGGAGGAAGTTGTTGATAAATCTAAAAAAAAAAAATTTCATGAAGACATAACTCATATATTTGGGGTTCACAGTCTATTCAAATGAATTGAAGATGGATCTAGAAAAGGTGAGGGAAATAAAAGAATGGCCTTCTCCATGAAGCGTGTTTGAGGTAAGAATATGAGGTGCTCAAGGACTTCATTGGTAAGTTTGTAATTGTATATTTGGATGACATTTTAGTTTTCAATAAGACCGAAGGAGAACACCGGGTTTTGAGGATGTTCTAGGAGGAAGTTGTTGATAAATCCTAAAAACTTCATGAAGACATAACTCATATATTTGGGGTTCATACCATTCAAATGAATTGAAGATGGATCTAGAAAAGGTGAGGGAAATAAAAGAATGGCCTTCTCCAAAGCCGGTTTGAGGTAATAAGTTTTCATGGGTTACCAAGTTTTTATAATAAATTCATCAGGAATTTCAGCAGTATTTGTGCACCCATATTGGACACCATAAATAAAAAGCATTAATATTTTAATTGGAAAATAGAAGATGAAAGAGGCTTCAAAGTATTAAAAGAGAAGATACCGTAACAATCATCATTCTTCCAAATTTATTTCAAGAAGACATTTTTGGTGAGATGTGATGCAAGTGGAGGATCTATTGGCACAGTGTTGAGCCAAGAAAATAAGCTTGTTTCTTATTTGAGGGAGAAGTTGAATGATGTTAACAGGAAGTATTATACGTATGACAAGGATTTTTATGTTGTAGTAAAATCCTTGAAAAAATGGAGGCATTATCTTATCCCAAAGGAGTTTGTCTTGTATAGCGATAATCATGCATTATAGTTTATAACCAGACAAGAGAAGTTGAACCAGAAAGATGCCAAATGGGTAGAATTAATGAAAAATAAAATAAAAAATTATTAAGCATATTAGTGGAAGTGCTAGCAAAGTTGCAGATGCTTTGAGCAAGATATGTTTGATTTTGCAGGAATTTCAATTGGAGACCTCAGGGCTTGAACACCTTAAGGGTATGTATCAAGAATATTTTGATTTTAAAGAGGATTATTAAGCATGTGAAAACCATTTTCTAAGGGAGAGAAGTCAGTGGATGGAATATTTGATCCAAGATGGATTGTTGTTCAGAGGGAGCCATCTATGTATCCCAAAATGATTAATGAGAGACAACTTGTTGAAACAAAATCACAGTGGAGGATTGCCTAGACATTTCGGCCATGATAAGACTTATGCATAACTAAGTTCTTAGTACCATTGGCCAGGTATGATATCTAGTGTGAAGAGATTTGTGGAAACATGTAGAGTCTTCCAGTATGCAAAAGGGAAACAACAGAACATTGGCCTGTATCAGCCATTGCCTATTCCAAACAGACCATGGGATGCCATAAGCATGGAATTTGTTTAGGGATTTCCAAGAACCCATAGGGAAAGTGATTCAATATTCATAGTGGTTGACAAATTTTTGAAGATGGCACATTTCATACCATGCCAGAAAATCAATGATGATACTCACATAACGAATTTATTTTTCAAAGAAATTGTGCGATTACATGGATTGCCAAGGAGCATAGATTCAGACAGAAACACTAAGTTCATGGGACACTTTTGGAGGACTTTGTGGAAGAAACTTGGGACAAAATTGTCTTCCATTTCATTGCATCACCCTCAAATAGACGAACAGACTGAATTGGTAAATTGGAGTTTAGGAAACCTACTAAGAATTTTAGTCACTAAACATCACAGTTAGTGGGATCAAATTATTTCCCAAGAAGAATTTTCATTTAATGACTCACCAAATAGAAGCACTGGTAAAATCTCATTCCATATAATGTAATGGATGCATCTGAGATGAATTTCAAAGTTAATAAATTATATTCAAGATGAGTTTTTAAGTGCAGGAGCATAAGACTTTACTGTAGAAATGTAGAAGCTTCATGATCAAATAAAGGAATGGCTAGAGGATAGAGGCCAAAAGTACAAGAGCCAAATTGATCGGAAAAGAAGAGAGGTTAATCTAGAGGTTGATTTAGTGGAGTGAAAATCTTGAAGACGACCCCTGTAAGGTTTGCACTAGGCCAACACTTAGCCAAGTATTGATGAGTTTGAGTATGGTGAATGCAAGGAGTGCGCATAAGGTTCTCAAAAATCCTTCAAGAGTATCGAAGTAAACGAGCGCAATGACTACATAGGAGGGACTTAGAATAATTTCTAAGTATTAAGTTTCAAAGGTTTAGAGGATACAAGGAGTGCGCAAGACTTCTAAAGAACCTAAATAAACAAATCGTAGAAGAGACAAGGACCATAATCCTCAAGGAGGAAGATTTATCCCATTTAAAGGCTGAACAGTCAAGACCCAATCAGAAGAAGGAGGGATCCATTTTGACCGTTAGATCTGGGAAAGTTGCACGGGATTTACCCCAAGGATTCCTTTGGACTTCATCAGTTTGACAGATTTAATTCAAGGAGTGCACAGGAGTCAAAAGCCCCAAAGTTCCAAAGTCCTGAAGAGTGGAACTCATCCTATCCATTGATTAGGAGGGGGAAATATGGAGGAAGGCAAGTTCCTCTGGAACCTTGGAATTCGACACATATAAGAGTATACATTGTGTGAATGTTTGGACTCTCGAAGTCTGAATCACATCAGAGCCATTCATTTGTCAGATCATGAGAACCATTGATTTGCTACTGGTGCATATTCATTGGTTTGACACTTCAGGAGAATAGCACGTTGGAGTGGGTAGGACCGTCGAATCCAGAATCCCCGAAGTCGTTCCCCACCATGGATTTCAATGGTTATGTGGACCGTTTATTCTTGTTTCTGTTCATTGCTCCACCAATTTAGTGTTTGGGAGGAACGCAGTGTAACTTTGCAGAAACTTTTAAAGCCCAGGAGCTCTAAAGTCCTGAATTCTTTAGAGGTTTAAGGTTTAACCCACAGTTTTCAGACCACAGTCCCTTGGAGAACTTGCTAGTGCTCAGTTCTCTCGAAAAATGGATTTAGTATTCGGGAAGGAAGGTAAAGGACTTTTGAAATTGGTTTTGAGGGATGAGAAGAATCCTACGAGTTGATCTAGCACCCGAAGTTAAATGATCCTAGACTGGGAGGTCGCGCAGACCCCAGAGAGTGGGTGGGGGTTTGGATAACTACCAAAATGACCCCATATGAATCCATTTATGGCCAAAAATAATTTCTGGTCATTTCATATATACCACACAGTTCCAAGGGTCAAGTAGTGTATCATACACTCCACACTAGAGAATCCATTCTCCACATACTAAAGGACTATTTGGTTATGGCTCCAAATATAATGAAGTAATGAGTGGAACTTACGGCAACACCCTGCAACTAGATTCACTTCTCAATCTTTAGAACTGGTAGTGCCTCGTGTGATGAAGGTGGGTGTCAATAAAGGCCTCGTGTGACATTCTATAAGAAACTCACAGGGATGCCTCACGGGACGTTTATTGTTTGATCTGCGGGGATGACACTAATCATGGTTTTTCTCAACTTTCCCGCTCTCCTTTGCAACTACAAAACTTTTCCATGACTCTTCCTTCTCTGCCTCAAACTTGTGCAACTTTATATCTATCAATGATTACCTACAATAAACATTTCCTGAGATTGATTTTCAATGTGCTCAATAGGTTCTAATGGGAGTCTCTTGCTCTCTTATTTATACTCTCCAAGTTCCTTCCTGCAGGGGTCATCTTCTAACTATTTTACCCAACTTCCCTATTTTAGGGATAAACCACTTTCTTGTTGCAACTACTTTACCCATACTTAGTAAACTCACAAGTTCTTGTTGCAACTAATTTATTTTAAATTATTTTCTTGTTTCAAAACTTTTACCCATAATTAACTCCTAGTTGCAACCACTTTGACAAGTAAACTTCTCGATGAATTTCTAGGATCTTATATAATAATTCACTTCTTTGTTGACCTTCTAGGGTCTTCTAGAATATTCATGAGGGTCCTCCAACTTCACAAAGCCATGTCTCCTCAACTGTGAGGAACCACATGACATGCCATATATCATTGAAAACAACATGATGCGTATTATCCATCTATGATAGTCTTACCTGCAAATTCACTAATCTTCATGTCTTTATTCCTCAAACTAACTCAGGATGTTTAACCACACCTCTAGGGCTACAAGAATGTTCTACTAGACTTGCTTCAAGGGTTGACATCAATGAAAACCAACTATCCAAGCCAACTATCCAACATTGATTTGGTGGAAAGACATGCCACCAAATGATGCTAGATAGGAACCAACCATGATCCTACAACAATTTCCTCATCTTCATCCTTGAGGGAAACCTTTCTCTCGAAAGGGGAAGGAATGTTATGGTGCTACCGTAAGTTCCCTTCTTTGGGCTACATATGAATTAGTTAATTGATGTATACATCCATCCTCTTTGAATAAGGCCCATTGGATAGTAGTGGACAATTATTTAATGATAAAGGGTCCACTTTATAAGGAACAATAGGTACTTGGTCCCATTAGTGACGGGACCACGAGTAGTTAGGTATTTTTTCCATCGAAAAGCTATTTAAAGAGATAGAAGACTATGGATTGTTTTTCTTTTGTTGTATATTTGGAAATATCCTCAATGAAGGGTCATGCCACCTTTAGAGGCGAGTGGAAATTATTTTCCTTCTTTACATTATCATAATATGAGTGTATATTTTACAAACTTCATCTTATTATCTCTAGTTTCGGGTTATTTTTTAATTTTATTCTATATATACTTAGTTGTGTTTCAAGTTTAAGGTTTAAGGAATAGTACACGAGAAAATACTTTTCATCAACTATGCATGATTACTTGAAAAAGGGGTCCAATTAAATCTTACTTCATTTCGACTAATAAATCCCACATATTCGATCTCACCTAATGTTAATGATTTTTATGATATCAAATTCAAATGAAAAATGCAATATGCACAAATGCAATTCTAATCCAAATGCACATAGTAGGTTTTAAGAATTATAAGGTGTTATAGAATTGAAATAAAAGAATACAAGTAATCGCACAAAGTATCTAATATTAATCGCATAAAGTATCTAGTATTAATTAATTGTAGAATTTTGGAATAACTAAAAAGAAATGGAGAAACTGCGATTTAAACCGAAAGTCACAGTTCCATAACAACCACGTGTTAGCAAAAAAAATTAAAGCAAAAGTGAGAACAAACCATGAGCACGTAATATTAGTTTATAGTGAGTACGTCTAACTGTTACAATGATCCTAGGATACGAAAGCAAAGAGTATCCCCATAATGACATACACCAGAATCAATTTCAAAAAATGAGGCCAATAGGCTCCCAATTCTAAAACGTAAATTAGTTTACATGCCAAAACAAAAAACTATTCGCCCTTTTCATGATATTTATGAAAAAGTTAGAAATGTGGACCTAAACACTTCATCGACTTATTTTGGTGTTCCATGTCTAAATTTATGGTTTTTTATTTTTATTTTCCAAAATTAAAAAAAATCCTAATGTCATTAGCATCTTAATACTCATGTTTCTTTATTGCTAATTCAGAAAATGATATTTCACTCCCAAGTTTAATTAGACTTTTGTGTATTGTAAAAATAAAAGAGTATATCAATTTCATATTCCCTATCATGAATGCTATGTATTCCTTCAACAAATCCTTTTTGTGATAGACATAATCTTTTTCAAGGGTAGCCTTTCCAATTTCTAAAGTTGTTCTAATGTTGTTGTGAAATTTTCTAGGGGGAAGAATGTGTTGTTTTCTTCAAAGGATGGAAACCAACATTTTTGGTGATCAATGATCAATACTCCTAGTTGTCATAATTGGTTGAATTATCCAAATGAGTCATTTATTTCCTTCAGTAGCCTACTCCTCAATGTTTTTTAGTTACTAAGCTATACATCATTTTATAAAATATTTTTTTTACTCCTATTGGGATTTTTGTAGGTCCATCTATATGAGCGTTTGCAATTGTTTCACCTAGTCACACCATAATAGTTTGTCCCCTTGATATTCTTTCCATTATTCAACTTTGTTATTAAATTAAAGAAAATTAATGCTCTATATCTAAAGAGCTTGTAATTTTTCATAAAAGTTCTTTGAACTACATTTAAATCATCCTGAATGTCAAGGGAATAATTTTGAATCCATTGGAATTACCTTTGTCAACATCATAATATGCCACTTGATTATTTCATAACTCTATTTCTATTTCACAATGTTGTAATTCATTGATTGTGACTTCAATGGTACTTTTGTTTGCTTGTGTGAAGACCACATTTGATCTTGCCATTGATATAGGATTTTCATCTATACCGTCAACCATGATAACTTCTATAGTTATGTAACATCCCGCTCTGGCGCACTTACAAAACTTATTCTTTGAGGACACTTGCTCACAAGTGATCTGGATTTTTATGATGATAAAACTTTTTCATTATGATGCGTTAAGTTATATGACAGGATGTTTTTACTACCTTGATGTAGACAGGTGCTGCTGACTCAGTTTCTTTGAGTGTGCAGGGTT
>SNQJ01S0053868.1:26313-50166 GCA_010110895.2 Picea sitchensis
TTTTTTCCCAATATATCAGAGTACCCCTGAAATAGCCAAATAAGTGGATCCAGTTTCTTTAATTAAATATATATATAATTTGATATAGGATTTTCATCTATACCGTCAACCATGATAACTTCTATAGTTATCACTAATTCTCTTTCAACTATAATTTTTCATTTCATTAAAGAATTTTTGAGGTTTAAAATGGACCTCCTAAGGAAAATAATAAAATAAGAGTTATAAATTTTCAAAGGGAAATGATGAAACCTTTTTTTAAGCATACTTTATGCTTATCCCTTTGTAGTTTTACTCAAATTTCAAGTGTGGGCACTCATTGGATGTAGAGTTAAATTAGGTGATCGAGGAGGATTTGAAACGCGCATAGAGGTCCAAAAAGATCCAGAACGCTCATAAAGGTCCATGACAATCTAGAAATGATCAAAATTTGATCATCTCAAATGTTCTAAAAAAGGGAATTCATTGCGTAGATTTCGGTGATAGCTTTTCAACGACACAAAAATTGCCTCAAACGTAGTTCATATGCAAAAGTTATGGCTGGTCAAAGTTTTGGTCAAACAAGGAAAAAAATCAAAGTGAAGGTGACACGTGTCACCAATAAAAAGGCGAGACGTGGCATAACCATAAACGATTTATAATGCTGACATGAAAACCCCACAACGCGACACTTGGAAGATAGTAGGATGTGTCAGCTGAGGTTGTATGAGTGATCAAGCATTGACATGGGATAAATATATGGTGACACATGGCATGGTCTATGTAGGTGGACCAATGTGAGGTTTCCACGTGGAAACCTCCCATTGGTGTTCATGTTGAAACCTCTCACATAATATTCAAAATAATTACCAATATGTTAAAGGACATGACTTGATAGTCATACGGTTCAAAATATATTTAAGTTCGTTGAATTATATATTTCATGGGAAAAGGGGCCAAGGTCTAGCCCCCACCCCATGGTTTATTTTGATTCCATACAACCATACTCTAGAATTGTGGGGAGTTAACAACTATCGACCACCATATAACAAATAATATTCCATGTATATAGTATATAGTTACAACAAAACGCCCACTAAGGAAAGGTTCATGGGGATTGAACATGTGACCTCCTCCATGTATGCCAACACCTTGACCACTACGCCAAGGTCACCACTTGTTATGGGTACTCCAATGAAATGAATTTAAATTGATGTTGATCTTAGTGCCAAGGTTGGGCCATGGTTTGACCAACCTAGCCTATTTAATGGGCACAATTTCCAAATCCCAACACACATAATAAGGTGTGCATAGATCCTAAGACAAGTATAGACACAGTACAAAGGTACAATACAAAGCATTGATTTGTGTGCCAAGAGAATCCTAGTCATGGTGTTGTCTTTATTGGCATGTTGATGAGCACTATGTCATAACATAGGCTTGTTTATACTCATTTTTCTTGTTTTCTTGAAGGAGTACGATGGTAACGTTATTTTTGTGCTAAGATGTTGTCTATGAAAGTTTTAGTCCATATTTTTGTTAATGAGTGCCATAGTGCATCGCTTAGCATGTAAAGAGGGTAAAATTTATCTAGTTCATAATATGGTTGAGTTTGTACTCATTTTTCTCATAATTTCACTAGGAGTTCAATGATACACTTTATTTTTGAGTTTGAGTTGTTGAATTGAAGAGTGACTTCAAATTTTAGCTTTGGAAGTCCATTTTGTATTGTAATTCGACATTTGAAGCAATCTCATTGTTTTAAAAGGGAGCCCGAAGATGTAGTAAACTCTACCATCAATATTGTATAATTGAGTTATTTTATTTTTTTCTTCGTTATTTCATTATTGTTCAAATTATTCATCATTTTATGAGATTTTGGATAAGTATCATATCAACATGTGTTCTTCAAATCACCTTAATATGATCAAGAATCATTCCGAATAAAGTTAGATGCTATTATGGGGTTTTAAAGATTAATATTGGTATCTAATAATTTTCAGATCATTAGGCATCCAACAAGTAACCATAATGCATACATTTAATAGACCCATAGTGATATATTCTCTCTCTCTCTCTCTCTCTTTCTCTCTCTCTCTCTCTCTCTCTCTCTATATATATATATATATGTATATATATATATGAAGAAAAAATGTGTTTCTTTTCAAGAATACCAATTTCTTCACTCATTTCTAGTGTATCTGACTATGGCTTTATCAAAAGTATGTTGTGTGTATAAGTGTTGCATGCATAATTTAGATATGTATTCAAGGGGTGCCCACAATTGAAATTTGAGTAAACCTATACAAACAAGAATATCATTTAAAAACTAGTTAGTTTACCTTCCCTTGAAAAATGTTTACCCTTATGGTTGGCATCATCATATTCAATTTGATTGGTTCTTTTAAAGTTGATGTTGATAGCACATTTCTTTAAGGTCATTTTTGACCTCAAAAGTTTTCTAATTCCTATGAGTTTGTCTTACAATTTGTTTTCTTTCACTATCAATGACACATTTTTCTAGTGTATCTACTTTATTAGTTGGCATTGGGATGGGTGTGTCCCCTCCTTTAATGAGTCTATCCTCTTGCATAGAAAACGTAATTGTAGGAGCATGTATTTACCATTCAATATGTTCTTCTTTATTACTTCTATTTTCTCCTGATGTTTCTCATCTTCATTTTTTCTTTTTTCCTCCACTCTCTATTTTCTCGTAGCGTTTTTAACTTCATTTTCCTTTTTTCATCTTTTTTTATTTTTTTGTTCTTTGCTTTATGGAAAAATTTTGTTCCACTATTGAGCCAAGAAAGAACTAAAAACATGAAGTATTACTTCACAACAAATTTATTAAATTACAACAGTGTCAAGCATATGGACTTCAGGAGTGTGGGGATATTTTAGTGCTATAACACTCTAATGTAAGTGCTTTTATCATACAACTACCAATGGTTGACATCACCATATTTAATCTAATTGGTTCTTTTAAAGTTGATGTTGATAGCACATTTTTAAGGCCAACTTTTTACCTCGAAATTTTTCTAATTCCTATGAGTTTTCGTTACAATTTATTTTCTTTTACTATCAAAAGAACAAATTTCTAGTCTGTCTACTTCATTAGTTGGCACTGGGATGGGAAGGTCCCCTCCTCTGATGAGTCTATCCTCTTGCATAGAAAACATGATTGTAGGAGAATGTAGGTACCATTCAGGTGGTTCTTCTTATATTACTTATATTTTCTCTTGATGTGTCTCATCTTCATTTTTTCTTTCTTCCTCCTATCTCTATTTCCTCTTAGCTTCGTTAACTTCATTTTGTTCATTTAATCTTTTTTTACTTGTTTCTTCTTAGCTTTATGGAATAACTTTGTTTTACTATTGAGCCAAGAAAGAACTAAAAACATCAAGTATTACTTCAGAGATACTTTCTTAAATTACAGCTGGCCAAGCATATTGACTTGAGGAGTATGGGGATATTTTAGTGCTGTAACACTCTAATGTAAATGTTTTTCTTATAAAAACACCAATTTATAAAGTTGACTAACTGTAAGACATGTATTGTTGACTCTTATAATTCAAACATTTCATGCAGAAGATAAATCCATACAAAGGGGCTAGAAAGTTGTTGCAAATTTGAGTAATGATGTATGTATTTGGGTTCCTACAAGACTTGGCAATAGACATGAATTGGGCTAAAATTTGGTGTCTATAACCAATCCATCGTACATAATGAATTGGAAACACAAACTGTGAAAGAGATAAGAGGACATATAGACTTGGCAATAGACATGAATTGGGCTAAAATTTGGTGTCTATAACCAATCCATCTTACATAATGAATTGGAAACACACACTGTGAAAGAGATAAGAGGACATATAGAATTATTCTTGAGCATTAGGTGTAGGAAATTTGTCTCGACCAATTGCCTTCGTGCATTTGACGATATGGTAGCGAAATTGAACACTTTTCCCTAATCGAGATGATAGGAAAGTTTCAAACGGATATATGGCCTTATTAGCAACGTCTTTGACGGTCAACATTATGTTTGAACAATTTTGGAATTTAATTTGAAAGATTTTCGAATCGATTCCATTTCAGTTGGCCATGAATGTTCCACATTTCATGAAAGTCACAAAGATATCATCACAAACATTTATAATTGGAGAGTTGTCCAAAAAAAGCAATGACGGACATTTTCTATTACGACAAATTGGAAGTCCTATCATGAAGCGCTAGAGATGGCCGGATGACTTCATTGGACCCAATAAAATTATTGGATTGAAATTAAGATCCATTTCAAAAGGACATGAAACACACTTGACTCAGTTATTCAGAAGGATTGAAATCAACTCAATGGAGTCATTGAGTCGAATCTTGAAAATATTTAAAATAAGTCCCATGGTAAATGCCCGATACGTTCGCCACAAAAAATTCAAAGACGCGAAGATTAAATAAGCATGGCCGCTCACTCGGTGATTTAAAAAAACAAAATTAAATAAATAATGACCCAATCGCCTCTTTGGGTGGCATGGTGATATTTCGAAATAGCTTTTGAAACATGTTCGATGGTTTCACCCGGAGGAATTTGAAAGTATACATTCAAAAGATCATGGAAGAGTCCAATGGGAGATCTAAAACAACATTTAATATCAAAACAACATTTGATATGAAAGTTGTATTCAGAAAAAGAACACCGATGAGAATTATGTCCAAAATGGCCTTATTGGGCTAAAAATTAAAGAAAGAAACTTCAAAAGTTGCTCGATATGGCTATCACGATAAATTTAAAGGAGTTCTGAAATGAATTTTGGAAAGTGATCGATATGGCTATTAGGTGAATTTTGAAGATATGCATTCCAGATGAAAAATTGAGTTTAAAATTGCCTCAATCGATTCATCCAGAACGTTTGGAAGGTAAAGTGATTAGTTTAAAATTGCCTCAATCGATTCATCCAGAACGTTTGGAAGGTAAAGCAATTAGAATGTCAAGATTAGTCAAAAGAACTCAACAAGCTACAGCTAAGCAAAAATTATTTGAAAAATGGGCAACCGAATGGACATCCACGTGAATCCCAAGGAAGGTGCATTCCCTTACCCAGCTAGATTCCTGGAAGGCTCACTGTCTTAGCCTATTGGAGGACAAGAACAGTTAGACAAAACTCCCAAGGAAGGAGTTGATCAGATATAACTAACTAGTTGTTAGAAGCTAGTTGTAGCTTGACCCATTCAATCCATCATATAATAACATGCATATATATAAGTTTACCTCCTATTTTAAATAAAGCGATGGTCATTTTTCTCTCAGTTTTGGTGATACTATTGTTGTTTCCTATTCTAGTTAATTTCCTGAGTATTTCTATTGTAGATCAAATGGTATCAGAGCTTCGATCTAAGATGCTTCTGCTCGAGTGAGTTTCAGTGAGATTTTTTTTTGGATTTTTAGTGTGTTCCCTCACCCTATTTTTTAGATCCATAGGTGCACTAGGGGTGGCTCCACCCTTCATCTCTGAGCTGGTTTTATAGGGTTTTATAAATCCCTCCATTACCCAATTCTTTGTGGTGATTTGCAACTTCAACGGTGTGCTAGGATTTTCCTTGCCCTCCCCTCTCTTCTAGTGTGCCTTCTCAGTATGAGCATGGACAGGGTTTTCTATTACGCCCTCCATTTGGAGCTCCAGATGTTGTGCTCCACAACATGTTTCAGAGTTTAATCCAGATCTAGATCCAAAAATCAGTTTCTTCAGTATATGAAGATAATACCTACCTGTAGATCCTCCTCCCCCGAGGATTCTACATCTCAACAATCTTCTCCCAGTCAGAACCTGCATCTTTCTCTAAGTGAACTCATATAGCTCTAGTAGAGCTTCCCAATGCCATTGCAGTTGGATACTCATTTCCAACTGCCTATGTTCTCAAAGCATATGAATGGTGAGGTCCTTGATTCTTAGGTATACAGTCTATCCACTTATTTCAAGACCTTCCTAGGAATGACAAAAGAAGAGAATCTAAATATTTCCAGTTTGCAATTGGAATGGGTTTCTAAATCTTGGTTGGATTACCAAAAATATACCTCCTCTTGGGTGGTGGACTTCGATGATCCTTTTGTGGAAACCCCTCCACTTATTGGTTCTTGGGATACCTTTTTTCGAGCTTTGTGACATCGCTTCTATCCCCTAGGGTACCATCAGACTCTTAGATCTTGTTGGTTGCAACTCCGCCAAATATTAGGACAATCATTCCAAAGCTACAATGTTGTTTTTACTAAGCTCCACATTTAGTTGCAGATTGAAGATCCGAAAAAGGTACTTATTGTTAAATTGAACTCTAGCATTTTATTATTTATATGTAGAGAGGTTGATTTATTTGAAATCTCTTCCTTAGATAAGTTCTTTCTTTGGGCCTTGTCTATGGAATGAAAGCTCACTTCTTGAATTTGATCTCCTTAGCTCCTGCTTCTCCTTCCTATCCCACCTCACCAAAACCTAGAAAATGGTGTTCTTATCACAAATATTAGTTTCACTCCTAAGTTGAATGTCATGTTCTTCATCATCAGAATATTGTCAAGACTCTATTTTTTGATGCTCCTAAGTCCTCCTTGAGCATAGAACCTCCCCCTGAGATGATCACCTTGGAGAATCCTATGGAGCCAGGACCTTCTCTCTTGCTCATGGCCAATGATTCCCATAATTCTTGACCAATGCCTTTGTTTACTCACAATTTTCAGATCAAGCAATTTCTAGCCATAATCATCCTTGACAATGGTAGCCAAAATAATTTGGTTTCTCTATATTTGGTGCAATGGTTGGTGCTTCCTACTACCCCTCATCTAGCACCCTACCAATTGTGTTGGATTCAGAAGGATGGTCACCATGTGATGGTGACCCAATGTTTTTCCCTTACTTTTTCCATTGGCCCTTTCTGTGATATTGTTTTTTTTTATGTGTCTCCTTTGGATTGTTTAGATGTGCTTCTAGATATTCCCTATCATGAAATATCTCATGTTGTATACCATAATTTCAATCATTAGTATCATCTTCATAAATATGGTCGTACCTATGTCCTCACCTCATCCTCTCTAAAATCCCATGCCTTTCATTTTAGCCAACTTGTTTTTCATCAAATCAATCTCAACAAGTTCATTTCCCTTTGTTTAATGTGCCCTATTAAGTCAGATATCCCATCACATGCCTTTCATTCACATATGGACACTTTACTCACATTCCCTGAATATTATTTGTTGCTCCCACTGTACTATGCCCCATTCGTTCAATTTAATATTCCATTGGTCTTATTCCTGGAGCCACTTTTCTCAATGGCCCTTCTTATCACCTTGCTCCTCATGAGGCTCCAATTTTTTTTTAATACTAGTCACATCCAATTGAGTTATTCACCTTGTTCCTATCCTACCTTCATCATTCCCAAGAAGGAGTCCGAGGAATGGTGTTTATTCATAGACTATCAAGCTCGTAATAAGGCCACAGTCAAGAATCATTACTCTCTAATATGCATTACTGATTTACTAGATCATTTGAAGGGTGCCCACTTCTTTACCAAAATTGATATTACAACGGGATATCATCAAGTTCACATGAATGCAACAAA
The DNA here is from genome assembly GCA_010110895.2 of Picea sitchensis. Lineage (NCBI taxonomy): Eukaryota > Viridiplantae > Streptophyta > Pinopsida > Pinales > Pinaceae > Picea > Picea sitchensis. The sequence continues at coordinate 33,892 of SNQJ01S0053868.1, forward strand.
CACATCGAAGACAACTTTGAAAACCAAATTTGGGCTTTATGAATGGATGGTGATGCCCTTCAGTCTTATTAACGCCCCTGCCACTTTCATGAAGATAATCAATGATATTTNGGGATATCATCAAGTTCACATGAATGCAACAAACACATCGAAGACAACTTTGAAAACCAAATTTGGGCTTTATGAATGGATGGTGATGCCCTTCAGTCTTATTAACGCCCCTGCCACTTTCATGAAGATAATCAATGATATTTCCATAGTTACACATTTGGGAAAAATTTTGTTGAGTTTTTTGGATGATATCTTGGTATTTAACAAGGCCTCGAAGGATGATTTGCTCCATGTGTGTACTATTCCAGAATTATTGTGCACTCACAAACTACAGTTGAAACGATGTAAATCTTCTTTTGGGAAACCTTCAATTCAATATTTGGGTTTTGTTGTCTCTGTTGAGGATGATATCTCAGATCCCACTAAATTCCAAGCTCTTGCAGAGTGGCCAACTATAACACAAACAACCAATAAATACCCTTTCTAGGGGTGGGGCATCAAATATTTTCTTTCGTTGGTTCATAATCAGTCCCTTGCTTAATAAAAACCCTCCAAATCATCTTCCCCGAAGCTTACATATCTTAATGTGTTCTTTAAACAGATAGAGGGGCCTTCCTCATGACCTCAGGCTGAAAACTAGGAGCTAAGAACCTACGTTAGCAAGGTTTTGACACTTTGGAAGATCCTGGACTCTAGGAGTTCGAAAATTGTTGTCAAATTCTCAGATCATCGAACATCGGAGGGGATCAACGGTTGACATCCTCTGCTAATATCTATGGTTAAAATGGGGCTTCGGTGCTTGGCATTAAACACACATTTTTCCCAATCCCCGAAGTCCCAAGGTCTCACCATGTGGCCTTAGCCTTTTGACGATCGACGATCGACGATCGAAAATCTCTATCAATCATTCCTTTTTACCATTCTATGCCTAGGCTCCTAAACTCCCGATATCTTGCCACGTGGCCTTATCCCTTCGGTGATTGACATTCGACATTTTGTGTTGGACGTTCCCAAACTATAACACGCCCCAAAATCCTCAAACTACCAAAGTTACCCAAACTCCGGGAGTCCCCTATAGGTCACCAAACACGTTGGCTAGGCATCCACGGATAAGGAACTAACACGCGATGAGGTTCAAGGGTTGATATGTGTCATCAATAGGGGGTGACACGTGTCATTATCCAAAAGGGACAATTGGTATGTGAATCGTCCAAAATAGGGTGACACATGGCATGTGTCAAGCGGGTCAATGTTACTTGGGATGATGTTAGCGAGCCCTGTCATCATAGATTGATATATGTTTGTATTTCAATCTAATGGTCCACAAGATCCCACATAGATCCATAGATCTAACGGTCTTCAACTTCATATCTTATCGAATAATATCAATGTAAATCCCTCGAAGAGCTAAGTCTTCAGACTCTCGGATATTTCACCATGTGTCCATTTCGACCAACGGTCGAGATCCACTTCGGCAAACGAAACTTCAACTTTTTCATACTTCATAAACTATTGGTCAGTTTCCTTTGGAGTATGGAATCTACAGACTACAGGATCGCTTTCCATGTACCACCTCATCCAATGGTCCTATTTCAACGATCAACACTTGACAGAGAAAGAGTAGGGGCCACATGTCTCTCCACGATGCATTCCTGATTAGTTGGGTAGTCAAAGGTGGGTCCTTTAGAACGACGAATCGAAACGATCCTGAAGGATTCAAGGATCGACATTCTTCGTTACTTCGACAGTTTGACATTAAGGAGTTTGGTGTGTGTGTCTCCCAGCTTTTCCTCTGGACCATGCTGGATCTGTCGCTACATGTACCTAGCATCTAGGGCCAGGATTCACTCTGTCTTACACACATTCGGGGGAGACTTGCACATCTCTTAATTATCCGAATACCCAGACTTTGGGATAACCATGGATCTAGGGACACGTGTCCCACCAACTTCAATAGTTTGGATTAACTCTGAGACTCCAACATTTAGGATTTTTGGCGCTAGACTACTCCTATTCTCCCTAAGTAAGACATCGTTGAAGCACTTAACGCTTCCACTCCTATGTCCAATCTAACGGTTGGTAGAGGCGTACACTGGATCTCCATATTGATAAACCTCATCGATTTGAAACTATGGCCTTCGACTACTCCTGAGGATTGCGGGGATGTAATTCTCGATGTCCTGAATGGATAGCTCCTTTCAGACTAGTGCCTAGTTCCCAGACCCTGGTCACATGGGTCTCTCAGAAAAGATTAAGGGATAAATGTAATATCATCTCTATAACAAAGAGGTTAAGGACATGGGAACGAGCCCTTGGTTTGATAGTTTAATGGTCTAAAGGAGAAGCGCCCTTCTCCCACACAATTCAAACTTTGACACTCCCGCTAAGGTAAACTTCACAGGGTTTGCAAGAATTAAGCGTTTCAGTTGATCATACCCCCTTGCTACTGTGGATTCATATCTCATAACCATCTAGATACAAAATTGAGATAAACAAAAAGATTATATAGATATAAGATTTTACAGAAATCAAATAGATTTTCTAGTAACTATTTAAATACTGAAGGACTAAATTATAAACTCAGATATTTCATCACCACATTCAACATAATACACAGAATATGAAAATACTTATCAGAACTGGAAAATGTGAAGAAACTACTGAAAGGGATTCTTTCTTCCTCCCAACCATAGGCACAACCACTCCTACTAGATTTACCATTGGCCACCCTTGAGCTAGACCATGGTTCTCTGAGAGAGATTTTTTCTCTTTACTCCACAATAGTCAAGGACAAATGATACTCTCCTTCTCCCACAAGAATTGGGAAGGTGGTTTTCTTTGCTCTAGGAAAGGAGGTGTGCACGAGTACTTCCTTAGTCACTCATCAACCCCATTTATCAGCCTGTAGCCAAACCCTACCCATGGCTTCTTATAGCCAGTTCAAGCTTACTACTCACCTTTTTTTTTCTTTGAACTTCAGAGTCAAAGTATGCATTCTGCTTTTCTCTAGATAGTGTTTTTATATACGTTTCTTTCTCGAAGATATATATCTATCCCCAAATTACCCCGTTTCTTTCTTTCCTTTGCAAGGTTGTGTGGATCCAAATCCCAATTCATGGTTAGTCCTGGAAGCCTTACATATGGGTACCCTTCCCCATCTCCTCATTAACTCTTGAGGATGGCCTTCCAACTACCAGTCTGATTGGTAATTCATTTCTAGGTCAGAGAACTGTTGAGAAATTACACCTAGTAGGTACTAGTCTTGTGAGGGTCATCTCAACCATTCTTGGTTTCCCCTCACCATATCTCTCATATCATCCATGGTCTATCTTAGCAAAATTTCCCCCTTTCATCATTTTTTCAACACATATTCAAATTCTATTAATAACAAAAACACATACATTGACCCTTTTGTACAATGGTTAGTTAAATCAAACATTCACACACACTTTGTCTTTCATAGTCTCTTGGCCAATTACAATTATATTTACAGACTGGGGGAAACAAGGGTATTATAATCCCCTGCCCCTTAAATGAACATCGTCCTCAGTTTTCTATTTTTTGATGTGCTCTGTATGTACAGAAGTAAACAAAAATGGATATTCATGTCTCATGGAATCCTCCAATTCCCATGTGGCCTCGTCTGGGTCAAAGTGTTTCCACCGCACCTTGACTTGTGCAATGGTTTTGTTCCTAAGTGGGGTTTCCTTCCTGTCTATTATGCATTGAGGTTCTGGAAGGAACTCTCCCTTGGGTTCCACCTGAATCATAGACCAGTTAATAATATGATTAGAATCATGTACATACTTCTTTAATAAATAAACATGGAAAACATTATGTGCCTTCACTGTGGGAGGAAGTGCTAGCCGATAAGATATTGGTCCCACTCTATCCAAAACTTCAAAGGTTCCACCATACCGAGGTACCATCTTGGCACAATCTCCCATCCTCAAGGAGATTCTTCTGGGTCTAACTCAGAGATACACATGATCCCCTACTTTGAACTCTCTAGGAGTCCTTTTTAGGTTTTCATAGCTCTTTTGTCTATCGTGGGCTATCTTCAGATTTTTCTTGATATGAATTACTTGTTGTTCTATTTTATTTATTGTATCTGGCCTGATTATAACTCTATCTATTGGGTTGTTCCAGTTGATTGGAATGGTGCATTGTTTTCCATAGAGGGATTTAAAAGGACTCATTTTTAATGACTCTTGATAGAAATTGTTGTAATAAAATGATACCAGTGGTAGGTATTCCTCCCATTTCTTGGGTTGATGCATTACATTCATCCTCAACATGTCCTTTAATATCTGTTTTACCCTCTCTGTATTCCCATCAGTATGAGAGTGATAGGCTTTACTAAATATCAATTTTGTTTCGAAATGAACAAAGAAAGATTTCCAAAAGTTTTAAGTATAGTTTATATCCCTGTCAGATATAATTTCCTTAGGCATGCCATGAAGTCTTAATATCTCTTTCATGAAGATGTTGGAAATGTCTATTTCCTTGCACATTAACTTGACGGGTATGACCTGAGCATCATTTCTCAGTTTTTCCACAACTACTATGATGACATCCTTCTGTTTGGTTGATCTTGGTAATCTTGTGATGAAATCCATGGATATGGTTTCCCATTTCCATTCGGGAATCGGTAGGGGATGAAACAAACCTGCTGGTTGTCGATGTTCTCCCTTAACCCACTGACATTCTAGACACTTAGACAAGTAATCAACTATGTCCTTTTTCAGTCCAGGCCAACAGAATATCTTTCTAGTAGTCGTGATCTTTTTCTGATAACTAGGATGACCAGTATATGGTCTTTTGTGTAGTTCATCCATTAGGATCCTCTTCAAGTCATCGCAATTTGGAATGTATAATTTGACCTTGTAAGTCACCAGGTCATCATTAAGCATCCGATAACCTTCATAATTCATCCATGTGGGCTATTGCTTTAGGTATGATGTCACGGTCTTGAGAAATGCATCTATCTCTTGTGAAATTTTGACCCTCTCTTTCATTTCTGATTCACTAGCACTTACAACTACCAAGTGAAATAATTTCATACTTCTACTAAGGGCATCAACCACCCTATTCTCCTTTCCTTTGATATGTTTGATTTCAAAATCAAACTCACTATAGAAGAGCCATCCACCTAGCTTGTCTCACATTGAGTTTTGGTTGGTCAAACAAATACCTCAATCCACTATGGTCTGTCATAAGTGCAAATATTATACCTAAGAGGTAATGTCTCCACATTTTTAGAGCATGCACTATGGCATCCAATTTCATATCATGGGTCACATATTTGACTTCATGCTCATTCAATTTTCTAGACTCATAGAAAATCACATGTCCTTCTTGCATAAGGACTCCTCTAAGCCCTTCCTTGCAGGAATGTGTACACACAAGGAATTCCTTGTTTGGTTCTACAATATTCATCACAGAAACATTGATTAGAAGTTATTTCATCTCTTGAGATATATCTTCACATCCTGATGTCCATATGAATTTAACCTCCTTTTTTTGAAGGGAGATGATTGGGAAACCAATCTTGGAGAATCCTTTTATGAATATCCTATAGTATCATGCCAGACCCATAAAGGATATGATATCAGATACATCCTTTGGGGTAGTAAAATCCATGATGTATTTAACCTTTTCAGGATCAACTGCCACTCCTTCTTCGGAAATAACATGGCCTAAGTAATGGACTTGTTTCTCAAATAATTCACACTTACTAAGCTTGGCATAGAAATGATGTTCTCTTAGCACTTGGAGTACCAGGTTGAGATGTTCTTCATGCTCTTCTCTATTCTTGAAATATATTAGAATTCCATCAATGAAAAACAATACAAACTTATCCAAGAACTTTCTAAATATGTTATTCATTAAGCACATAAAAGTGGTCGGTGCATTGGTGAGCCCAAATGGCACCACCACAAATTCATAGTGACCATATCTTGTCCTAAAGGATATCTTGTGGATATATACATCTTTAATTCGGAGCTGATGGTATCCATACCTCAAGTGAATCTTGGAGAACATGGTATCACCCCTTAATTGTTAAAACAAGTCATCAATTCTTGGCAAGGGATAGTTATTCTTGATGGTCATGTTATTGAGTTGTCTATAATTTATGCATAGTCTAAGTGTCCCATGTTTGTTTTTCACAAGAAAGGTTGGTTCTTCCCATGGAGACAAAGTAGGATGTATGTACACTTTGTCCCACATCTCCTTCAGTTGGATTTTGAGCTCAACTATGTAACGAACCTCCTTGTTACGACGACAACTCTTTAACAGGTGAATTTTTTTTATTTTTTTTGTTTAAGGTGTGTGCGCGCGTGTAAAAAGGAACCAGACACCCTTGACTCTACGTCGCCTCCCGACGACTAACAATATGCAACCACGAGGATCACAACAAGAAGACAGAAAGCGCACAACAAGTAACTGCAAGCATTAACAACCATAGACATAAGACGCACAACACGTAACCGCAAACGTTTAACGACATACTGGGTTATGCATGGTACGAACACAAAAGGAAGAATCCATAGTAGTAGATTTTACTATTTCTACATAGGAAAGCAGGGCATTTAATCTTATTTCTTTGCTCCGGAGAGAGAGAAGGTCAGATAGGCTCCTGGCCGAATGCTCAGGCAGAAACTAGTAATCTCCGTCAGGTGTGTCGGAAGAGTGGAAACCCTGCCTTTAAAGGGCCCGAGACTCCTGATACGGTACTGGATTCTTACACAGAAAATAATCACACACAGAGACTTATATACTAAGGCTACAGGGAGGTTTCTACATCCCACCCGACACGAACAAACCCAACAATAAAAATGATTACAGCCAAGTACAACAAAAGTTAACCGACATCCCCGTCCTTTACGGAAGGCGTTATTCAAGGGCACCAACAATAATCAACCATTAGTAAAGACTCAACATTACCTACGACTCAAGGCAACAAGTACAAATCACTTACTTGTCTAATTTACATTAGTAGACAGGTTACCGACCCAGCTTTAAAAAGGAGTACATAAAATTAATTTGCAAGTTCCCATTTACTAAATCTTGATACCTTAAAGTACTTAAATTCAAGGACATTTCATGATATATGTTTATCCACAACCATAATTATTACAACAACATACCATGATTGAATAACTCCAGTACATTTACCTCACTTAATTTGCAATAAGGTAGCATCCACATTACATCTTATAGGTTTGTATCAATAATAAAACTACAATGACCTCACCATAAAGGCTAGCATCATTACATTTGTAATATAAAGACTTCACAATTTAGCTAACTATTTTCATAATAAAACTATAATGGCATAATCATAAAAAATAGAATCATTACATTATAATATAAAGAATTTTCATATCAACTAACTAATTTCATAATAAAACTATAATGATATCACCATAGCGCAACCATATCATCGCCTTCTATATCACCATATCATGGCAATTAAATAATGATGACTTTATCTTTTGTTTGTGCTTAATAACATTGGAACTACCAAGAACCTGTCCACAAACAACCAGTGTTTGCCTTTATAATAGAATAGCATTGTAATTTAACTAAAAGGCTTTCATTATTGTCAATAATATAATCGTTGATTTACATAATAAGTTAATTCCATGGGAAACATATTAGCATGTAATTTAAACTAATAAAGGCTTTCATAACAAGACACCGTAAGTAAATTACTCGATAATAGAATAGTGACTTAATTCAAATGGGAACATATTATAAAATGGATAGCTTAGGAATTTTATAGCTAAACTTTCCATTCTAAATGATAAATAAAACAACCCTTAAATTCAGCATCCGGCATCACCTTTTCAACATTACACCCTATCTATTTAAGCATAGGGAAAACGAACTACTTCAATACCTATTTAAATATGCACACAGGTGTAATTAAGATTTTGTCCAAACAACCAACGCATAGGTGAAATTAAATCTCTGTCCAACAAAAAACACACAGGTGTAATTAAAACTCTATCCAACAACAACGCACGGGGGTACGGTTGTCAAGCTTAGTATTCATATATGTAATTATTGTTGTTGCAGGGAAAAAGCCAATTTCTAAATTGTGACTACTCCAAAACTGGCGTTAAAGATTTCCTGCCAATCCATTGCCATTTTGAACCGTCATTTAATTTAGTATTTACTTGACTTACAACTGAACCACTAAAAATTATAACCGGATGACTGTGAATAAACAATTATATAAGAAAAAGACTCATGGTCGTCTTTCATTACCAGCCACCGTTACATTAAAGACAAATGTAGGCAATTAAGGCAAGAGGTAATAAGGCGCAGAGGTAAAATCAACACGCCATCAATGTGGATGCAGAAACTGAAATTCAACGTAGGGCTGGTTATCCTAGAACGCAGACCCCAAAAAAATGCAGGAATCCTCATGGGAATCGCCAGAACGATTTTATAAGAGCAGAATGCCAATACACTCAACAAAAATTACAACAACAACAAAACTCAGGGATAAAAACAAAATGCTAACGGTGATATATAGAACGCCAACACTAATTAAAATGCCCACAGGAAAAGGAAAAACACCCATGGGAATGAATTCGCCCACCGAGGATGAATGCGCCCATAGAGGAAAGAAACGCCCACAGAGAGATGGAAACGCCCAGTAGAAACAAATCGCCCCCCCACAGAGGTTAGAACGCCCACAGTCACATATAATGCCCACATTAAAACAACACCGACAACAATACAATGCCCACAGTAAGATACAATGCCCACAGAATGTAAATGCACTAACAGAAAGTAAATACGCCATGGCTGAAAGGTTAAACGCCCACTGTGAAATTGAACACCCACAGAGAAATAAAAACGCCCCCAGAGGAATAAAAATGCCCACATAATCGATCACCCCCACAGTCAATAAGGAAGACGTCAACACTAAATAAATAAGGAAAAACGTAGAGCTAAAGGTGAACGTCTGGACGATCAACAGGGATGAGAAGTTCTCCCATGGCCCTCCAAAAATCGTGCTACAGTAAAGGCTGTGTGAACCAATTAATTGAGGTTTAAGAAATTGAAAGAGGTTTAAGGAACTCTAAGTGCAACCAGACCTGATTTAGGTTATCTCGTTGGTTCTGATAATTTCTACCTAGGCCAAAATTTCAGAAATACTAAAGTGGTAAAACAGATAAGAATTTTCAGGATATTTTTTTTTTTATAGAAGGGAAGGCAAAACCAGGTCCTCCTTTACAAGACGACCACACCATCCCATTTCACCAATAAGTGAGGAGGACACCAGTCAACAATCAACTAGAATAGAGAAAAATAAAGTGGGTTTCTATCAATCTGTACATACAATACATTTATCGTCGAAATTATGATCCCAGCATAAGTCATATTGCAATCTATTCTACTAATTAGAGAACATACCATGGCCTTTTTCTCCCACCTCAAATGATGAACTTGTGCTTCGTGTCGCTCCGGCTCCGCACCGCTCTCGCTCGACCACTGCAGAGACTACACCGATACATCCCAGCCAATCGCTAGGGGTACTCTACTTCCCCCTTAGCCCCCTGAGCCACAAAGGGGCCACACACAGTCCAGATGGTAGATCTAGCTTCCCATCTTGCCTCGCAAGGCTGATCTACCACTCCTATCCGAGCTGGAAAATCCCAACTCCTCACAAGCAATCAGTCCAGTCACACTCTGGAAGCGTAACGTTACGCTAATAACCGATCATTTTCCTCCTCATCTTCCTTTTCTTTTATAGAGTTTTTGAGACCCACCAACTTTCCTAAATCATATTTTGATTAAGTTTCAATAAAATATTATGAATATTCTCCATCGCACAAGTGTCGTCCATCCCCTTCTTTCCTCCAGTAATTATTTTCTTTAATTTATTAAATTCCTCATTTCCCTCACCCACCTAGAATCGCTCCTAAATTTACTCCTAGGTGTTCCTAGATCCCCTTACATGATTTTAGTAAATTTCCCTAAAATGAAGTTGCTAAATTTAGTTCATTTTAGGAAGTTCTTAATTGCAGATTCCTTACTATGTTGACTTTGCTTTTTACCCTATGTCCCCTTCTTTCCTTTACTATGTTTCCTTTATTGCTTAGTTTCCCTATTTTTACTATTCCCTTCCTTCTTCTTTTTTTTAAACCAAAAAGGTAAATGCGCTAAATAATCTTTTCATTTACTATTTATTTAGTATCTTTTGTTCTTTCACATGTTAGGACTTAATTTTCTTCTTTGCAAATTTTTAAATCCCTTTGTTTAATTAAACCCTTACTCTCTTCATTTACCCCAAGAATTTTATGAATACCCAACTACTACCTAAGTGGGTTTTTGTTTAAATTGTTAATTTTTATCCTAGGGTCTTATTATTAAGGTTAGACTAAATTTTTACCCTAGAAAAGTTTTAGACTTAGGACTTAGATTCTGAACTGGGCGACACTTGGTTAGGGAATTTGTTTAAGGATTTCTTAAGGCGTTAAAGTCTTAGGGCCATCTAGGTTTTCTTCTTCAACCTCATCAATGCAACGTGCCCTTCAGGACGCACAACGTGCTCCAAGGGTGCCACTCGCCTCGTTCATTTCGTTTGCGCGATGTGCCCTTCAGGGTGCACCACGTGCTCCAAGGGTGCCACTCGCCAACTTGTGTTTCTTTCGCACGACGTGCCCTTCAGGATGCACCACGTGCTCCAAGGGTGCCACTCGCCAACTTGACTGATTGGTAGACATCTATAACCCCTGGAGTCAACACTCCGCCAGGTGAACTTGTGGGAGACTNCTGGAGTCAACACTCCGCCAGGTGAACTTGTGGGAGACTAAGGGCTCTAAGGAATAAGGCCCCCACCTTATTGCGTGCCCCTTAGAATCATCATGAGCGACTGTCGCAGTCTTCCCTCACGTCATCGTGGATCCTCTCGAACTAGGTAATCATTAACCTATAGTTCGAGCCATGGCGGGAGTGCTAGTAGGTTGTGGTAGGGCTGTTGTCCACCCCTCTCCCTCAACCTCTCTGGAAATCGTGTGTGTCCCCTTTACTCCATATGTGAGTCTGGTCGACAAGCTATCGTCAGCCTGCATCATCAACAATCGTGTCAGAACATGTCAACATTGTATCATCAATTCAATGAAATATCATAGTAAATAAATCAACCCAAATAGCACACTCCCTGACTCAATCCAGATTCCAAGGGGTTCCACCGATGCCTCTGCATCCTCAAGGTCCGAAACCCTGCACACTTAATGAAACTGAGTCAAAAACACCTGTCTACATCAAAGTAGTAAAAACATCATGTCATCTATCATAACGCATCATAATCAAGGATAAATGGTTTAACATCATAAAAGTCCATATCACTTGCAAGCAAGTGTCCTCAAAGAATAAGTTTTCTCAGTGCGCTAGAGCGGGATGTTACAAACTAGATCTAGTGTACTCATTCTATAGGGTTTTCTAGGAATTGGTACTGCTCCTAGTACAAGTTCTATTGAAAATTCAATATCCCTTATAGGAGGTAGGCCCGGTGCCTATTCAAGGAATACATATTTATATTCTCTCAATATGGGATGGTTCTCTAGGATGGGGTTGTCATCCTCAACAGAGATTAGTACTTGGATTGCATACAAGGGAAATCCCTTTCTGCAATACTTCTTCACTTGGAGGGATGATATTTGTCTGACTGAGATAGGATTTTGAATCCCTTGTAGGGTTACCCTCCTTCCTTCTTCATTTTCACACTCCAAAGTTTTGTTGTAACAGTCCAACTTGGTTTTGTGGGTAGCCAACCAGTCCATGCCAATAAACATGTCATAATATCCTAAAGGAAGTATGTTTAGGTTTTCTTGAGTGGGAAACCCACTCAAGATAAATTAGAATGCTTGTATGACCTCTATTAGTTTTATTTTGGTTTCAGTGGCTAGTTGTACCATCCATTATTTCACATGTTTAACTTGTTGTAATTTACATTTCTCAACAATTTGAGGGGAAACATAACTCAAATAAGAACCATGGTCAATTAAAATGGAAACATGATGGTTGGTAGTCGTACCTTCAATCTCCACCACTGAATCTTGGTGGTTAGCTTTTCTATTATCCAAGGCTACATAAATTTGTGGCAGGCTCCTAGCCACATCATTGACTGTTGTAGCCTCTTGGACATTGTATACCCTCCCAGGGTTATGTTGCCTATGTAGACAATGCGTTAGTAGATGTTCCTCTACACAACCCAAATATTTCAAGGTTTTTGTCTTTGTGTTATCAGTCTTACTTGGAACTCCTTTGAATGGTTTATTTCCACTCTGGGATGGAAAATTTTGTTGATACACACTGGTGGTAGGAAGGGTCATCCTAGAGATCTTACAAGGGTTCTTGAATTTTGAGGTTTTAAATGCCTTCTTATTGAATCCCAAATTGTTTTTCTTCTTCCCGTATTCATGGGGCTCTGTCTTAGTCTTGAATTTCTCATATAAATACCTTGTTATTTGAATAATATCCTCTAAGGTCTTTGGCTCATCAAAATCAATTTTTTCCCTGTTGGACTAAGTTAAGCCACTAATAAAAAAATTCATCTTTACCTTTTCATCTTTTATGTAGGTCACATACCTCATCATCTCGAGAAATTTTTTGATATACTCATCTATGGTGAGTTTTCCCAGCTTGAGTTCATAGAAATCCTTGGTATTCCCATCAAACTAATTTTCTGACAGGTACTTCTTCTTGAATTATTTTTGAAATTGTTTCCATCACAAGTCCTTCTGATGGACTCCTTTCACATTCATAAGGTATTCCCACCAAATGGAGGCTTTCCCATTTAGGTTGAAAATGGCTATCTAAGCCTTTATGTTTTCAGAGTAGTCATGGATTATGAAGTACTTCTTCAAGCCAAGGAGCCAAAATTATACTTCTTCCCCCTTCTTAATCTCTCCATCGAAGGTGGGTGGTTTGTATTTCTTGAATTCTTTAGGGTCATGAATCTTGGAATGTTTCCTCCTCTTTCCTCTTGTCTCAAAATGGCAACTAGTTTTGTCACCAGAATATTCCTTAGAGTTGTCAATGTCCTCACCAAACGAATATTCCATTGAATGTCTCTTGTCTCCATGTTGGGCCTTCTTTGAGGTTCTCCTCTTAGTGTGGACACTTTTAGGACCATGCTTATGTATCTCAAGTGGACTTGGAGTTTTCTTGGTATGATGTATGTGTTAGAAAAATAGGATCGCAGAGCAATAAAATAAAACAATGCAGAAATAAAACACAAAAGATATATAATACAATAAAGACACATATATATGTGGTTCAAGCAGTGTGGGCTATTCCCACCAGATATATTTCCAGGTCCTTCCTTTATTATTATCCATCAAATGAAGGGATACAACCTACAACAAACCCATTGTAACTTCCTCTCCTTTCTCTCACATTCTCCTACCTAAGAATGCAATATTCACAATGATACATAATTGCAATACATTTCCCTCATACAAGAGGGTTTCCTTCTAGGGAAAAAAATACTAACATAACTTCTACCATGATATTTGTGACCTTATAATGAATGGTCCAAATTTACTATGAAATTGCAATATATATTTACAAGGCAACTTTTCCTTCGAGGGATTCACCCCCGAACCTTTCTTGCCCCTAGACCCCGCAATGGGGGTAACCCTCTCTACACTCCCCCATGTGGATGACTGTACAATCTTCTGGGGTGTAAATTCTTCATGGGGTATAAACATGACTAAAATAAAATACCTTTGAATTACGAAGATGTCGGGCTCCGACTAAAATAAAATACCTTTGAATTACGAAGATAATCAGGCTCCACAACCAACAATCTCCCACTTGGAGACTGATCTCAACAACTCAACCATTGTTGCATCTGCCAGACTATGATCCTTCTTGAACATGGAAAATTTTGCATATTCACATTGATTCTTGAAGACCAACTAAAACTGAGAAGGAATTGAGTTTCTCCCTAGTTACTCCCTTAGTTAACATGTCTGCATGATTTTTGGTAGTGTGTATCTTTTCCAACTTCAAATGTCCATCTTCCAAGACAGATCATATGAAATGGTACCTCATATGTATACGCTTAGTCTTCAAAGGGAAGGAAGAGTCCTTTGCAAGATGAATGACACTCTCACTGTCATAGTACAACCTACTATTCTCCTACTTCTTTCCCAATTCCTCCATAAACCTACGTAACCAAATCATTTCTTTACTAGCCTCTGCAACAACAACATACTCTGCTTTTGTTGTTGAAAGTGCAAAAAAATTTTGCAGTTTTGAAATCCAACTTATTGTTTTCGACCTACAATAAAAACATACCCTATGGTGCTCCTCATGCTATCTTTATCACCTTCCATATATGAATCAATATATCCCTATAGAACACTATTTGAACCTTCAAAACATAATGCATGAGTAGTAGTACCTCTCAAATACCCGAGAATCCAGTTTAGTGCCTCATAATGTTCTTTACCTGTGTTTTTCATATACCTTCTCACAACTCCCACTGCATGTGTAGTATCTAGTCTTATGCAAACCATCACATACATCAATATGCCAATTGTTGATGAATAAGGGACCCTATATATGTATTCTATCTTCTCTTGTGTCTTGGAAAACATTTTCATAGCTAATTTGAAATGGATGGCCAAAGGTGTACTAACTGGTTTTTCATTCTGCATTCTAAACATCTCCAACGCCTTCTCTCTGTACTCACCCTGAGACAATATCAATTTGGGATTTTTCTTGTCTCTTGTTATTCTCATACCAAGAATTTTTTTGTAGCACCCAAATCCTTCATTGCAAATGAATTATATACTTTCTTCTTGAGCACATTTATATCCTACATATTAGACCCTACAACAAGAATGTCCTCTACATACAATGGCAAGATAATATAGCTTCCATTTTCTATCCTTTTAAAATAAACACAGTGATCAGAATGATATCTACTACAACCTTGTTCTGTCATAAATGTGTGAAACTTCAAGTACCATTTCCTTGGAGCTTGCTTTAGGACATACAAGATATTCTTTAACCTGCATACCATATTATCCTTTCCTTTGACCTCATAACCTTGTGGCTACTGCATATAAATATCTTCCTCCAAATCCCCATGGAGAAAAGTTATTTTTACATCTAACCATTCAAGATGAAAATATTCTACTTCCATAGGAATTAAATAGTCCTAATTGGAGTCATTTTAACAACAAGAGAAAATATTTCATCAAAATCTATACCTTTATTTTGTGCAAATCCCTTTACAACAAGTCTAGTCTCGTGCCATTTTTTCCCTCCATCTTCTTCCTTCAACCTGTAAACCCATTTATTTTGTAATGCTCTTTTTTTCTGCAGGAAACTACACCAAATACCAAGTCTTGTTATTTACCAGGGAATCCATTTCCTCTTTCATTCCTTGCTCTGACTTATTTTTAGTGTCTACCTTCATTGCCTCTTCATAACATTATGGTTCACCAGAATCAGTCAACAATAAATAATACAATTAAGGAGAGTATATTTCAGGGTGTCTACTTAACCTGGTAGATCTTCTAACAATACTTGCAGGATTTTGAGGTACCTGTTAATCTTGTTGTTGTATATTTTTATTTGTTGGTGCCTTTGGAATTTATTTGTTAGTGATCTCATCAACCACTTTGCATTCTGGTTTTTCTTTTTCCCATTTCTTTCCCTGCAACTCATCTTTGTACATGACCTTCTCATTGAATATGACATCTCTACTCCTAATGATTTTGTTATTTTCATAATCCCATAAGAGATAACCAAAATCATTAACACTGTATCCAATAAAGGTACACTTGTTGGATTTTCCCTCAAGTTTTGTTCTATTTTATTTATCAATATGGACAAATGATTGACAACCAAAAGTCTTCAAAAAAGAATAGTTTACATGTTTACCTATCCATGCCTCCTCTAAAATTATACCATCCAAAGGTCTTGACGGTCCCTTTTTTATTAAGTAAACAACAATAGCTAAAACATCTTCACATAAATATAAGGGAAAACTGACATGCAATCTCATACTTCTTGCATGCTCCACGATTGTCTTGTTCATCCTTTCTGACATACCATTTTCTTGTGGTGTTCCTGGAACTTTCTTCTCTCTACGAATCCCATGGTATGAATAGTAATGATCAGACTCCTTACTGCAATATTCACCTCCATTGTCTAATCTGAGACACTTCAACCTTTTTC
>SNQJ01S0053869.1:0-20486 GCA_010110895.2 Picea sitchensis
TAGGAAATTCGTGCAAGAAATGCATAAGCCATAGATTGAAAATTTGGCTTTGCATGGCCGTGAGATATGGTGTACCCTAAATCTGCACAACTTGTTAGCCGCTCTAGTTCTCATATAGGGAAAAGGAACTTTTGTAACTAAATGTATTTAGAAATATTGGGAAGCGAAAAAGTATTTAGAAATCTTGGGAAGCCATCATCAAATACAAATGTCATTTGCTAAAATCATTTGAAAATCATTACTTCATTATTATATCAATTAAAACTTTAAAGCACGCTCCATGATCACTTTTTGGCCTTTAGTCTTCAACTTCCAATAGAAAAAAGACTCAAAATTATATAAGGTATAATTTCTTTTACATAGCGGTATCGTTTCAAAAGATACAAAAGATAGCGACCAACCTAATGAAAATTCACTGCAACAGATACAAAGGAGAATAAAAATTGATCACACAAAAGCTCACACCTACATACTGAACTGAAGAACAATAGTCAGCATAAAGTATCAGAAAATTCCACAAGACACTCAGCTTCTCCACACGCAACTCGATCACTCACTGATCTAAGAGTTCAAGCTTCGAAGATATTGAGGTGAGTATGAGGGCTCTCTTTCCCTTTATCCCAGTGATAAACTGACAGCCTACCTTTAGGTTCCTTAAGCACCCTTTTTTACAGTAAGTCGGCCTCTTTATTTTACTCACTGTAAATATGCTTGTAACTTGTATTTGTAATATTTCTTGCCAGTTCCTTAGTTTTAATCTTCCATCCTTCAATGTTCACCGCATGGAGTTAACCCTTTTGATTAATCCAGTCAATGATAACTTTTGAATCCCCTAAGATTTGGATATTATCAGTCTCCCAAAGCGAAGCCAAGGTAAGAGTCACCCACAAACCCATGAGCTCAACCTTTGTGTTGGTACCCACTCCGCAGTTTAAGTACCATTTTGTAATCCTCGATGCATGAGACTTGAAAATGCCACCTACAGCACAACAAATTCCATTTGAAAGAGTTGCTCCATCAAAACACGCCAAAGTGACTCCCTCGGCCAGGGTCAATTTACAAACTCTGTTTTGGATGGGTTTTATAATTGATGGCTGCCAAGAAAAGGAAGTTGTAATCTTGTGAACTACTGAGTCAAGAGAGGGGCTAAAATCTTCAAATAGTGTTTTATTCCTCTCAATCCAAATCTGCCAGCAAGCAATAATTGTCATGCTTGCACGAGCAGAAAAATCTGAAGTCCACTTATAAAAACAATCAGAAATCGAGGTACCCTCCCACGGGAGATTTAAATGGAAGATTTTATATAACTTTCGCTAGACTGCTTGAGTGAAGGGACATTGAACTAATAAATGGTTTGTTGTTTCAGAGTTGATATTGCAGAGCTTGCAGACCCCTGTACCAACCCAACCTCGTCTCTACAAGACGTCCTAGGTGAGGATTTTATCAAACATTGCCAGCCACGCAAACAATCTGATTTTAAGTTGAATCTGTCATTTCCAAAACTTATGAGTCCATGGTTGATCACACAAAAAATTTAAAGGAGAAATGAGTGCCCTATAGAGATTTGTGGCAGTAATGGGTCCCGACGCGTCCCCGTCGGCCCACACAAGAGTGTCATCACCATTTCTGAGAGTAATATTAGCCTCCCTCAATACCGACGTGAAGAAATTCCACTCAATTTTATTCTGGTCACGGAGATTCAAAGACTCGTTGGATCGCCATCTTATGGATAGAGAGACAACCTATCAGTGATGCTTGCCTGGGCTAGATGTGTTATGTGATTAAGTTGAAGTTGCGAACACAAGGATTTTGAAAGAAGAGAACAATTCTCCATTCCACATATGTTGTCCCTGCCTAAGCGAATCGAGGTGCCTGAACCGGGACTCCACTGCAACCAATGAAGTATTACGCCAATATTCTTGGTCATACCATTCCAGAAACTCGACGTATTTTTCTGCAGATGAGTAGGCAAACAGATCCATTCAATGAAAGGAGTATCCCCCAGGTACTTACCCCGAAGTAATCTATGCCAGATGTTGTCGACAGTAAGTGCCCTCCAAAAGGTATTTGCAATTAACGCAGAATTTAAATACAAAAGGTTTCTGAGCCCCCAGCCTCCACAGTGTTTCGGTCTTACCAGGAGATCCCATCTGCAAAGATGGAGACAAACCTTTTCCCTTTGTCCACTCCACAGAAAAGAAAACATTAATTGTCGAATTTTTGTTAGAATAGCTCTAGGAATCACCTCCATAGACATCCAAAATACTGACTGACTCTCCAACACTGCTTTTACCAAGATTAATCTACCTCCAATTGATAACCATTTATTACACCAAAGCCCAATTTGCTTTTCAAACTTTTCCACTAGCCAGCCCCAGTCTTCAGTTTTGGAAGCTCCCAACCTTAAATGGTAACCTAGGTACTTGAAACCCAAATTTAAATATGCAAATGTAAACGGTAAGATGGATTTAAATTGAGATAGCTCTGAATCCTCAAGCCCCCAATAGTGGAATGTAGTCTTTGTAGAGTTTATGTAGAGCCCCGAGACAAGACAAAAAACTTGAAGGATATCAAAAATTACTTTCCAATCTAACGGATCTACCTTGAACATAACAAGAACATCATCGACAAACATTAAGTGGATGATCTTCAGAAATTTTGAAACCTTAATACATGATAAACTGTGATTATCACTACCTCTGGATAGCATCAGGCTGAGTCCTTCCATAATCAATATGAACAGGTACGTGGATAACAGGCATCCCTGACGAAGCCCCCTCCAGCTTTTAAAGTAATCCAACGCCTCCCCATTAATCAAAACTACAAAACTGGCGCTGGAAACGCAGCTCATAATCCATCCTGTTAGCTTAACCCCGAAACCTACTCAGAGTAAAATCATCCTTAAGAAATCCTAGTCAATTTTATCATAGGATTTTTTGAGATCTAACTTTAGCACCAACGATTTAATATTCTTTTTTTTAATACTATGGAGACTCTCATGAGCCGTACCAATAGCGTCCTGGATTCTTCTACTCTTTAGGAAACCCAACTGTTCTGGAGAAAGAAACTTTGACAGAATCAGCTTGATCCGATTCACAAGGAATTTTGAGATCACCTTATAAATAAGATTGCATAATGAGATTGCGTGATAGTCATCAAATGTCATTGGCTTGTTAACCTTCGAAATAAGTGCCAAAAAGGTGGAATTGATACCTCCACAAAGTTTCCCTTTTGTCCTCGAGTCTTCCACCATTTCAAGGAGATCACCTCCCACAAGATCGAAGAAAAATGTGAAAAACTCAGTAGTCCACCCATCTGGGCCTGGGATTTTCTCTTTTTTTTTTAATTTTCTAAAATAGACTTTAATTCTGCTAGAGTTACAAGCTTATTGAGTGTCTCAGCTTCATCCTCTTCCATCATCCTAGGATAAAGGCTTGATATCCTAGTCAGTTCAGTATAGTTGGTAGCTTCTTTTGCTTTGAAAAAATGATTAAAGTAGATGACAACCTCCTCTTTTATCGCCTCCTGATCTGTTATGCTATCCCGATTTTCCTTTTGTAACTCCCAAATATGCTTTTGATTTATATTGTTGCTAGCCATTTTATGGAAAAAAATTGTATTGGAATCTCCACGTTGTATCCAAGTAGCCCTGCTACGGATGCACCGGGTTTCTTCCTCTCTGCGAAGATAGTTGTTCCTGTTTGATTCCAACTGACGAAGATGCCTATCATCCTCCGAGGATAAGGGATTCTCAACTGATTTTAATAAAAGTTGCTTAATATCAAATTCCAAATTCTGATTCATCTGAGAGAGTCTCTTGTAAAAGCATTATCCGGCTTGGTGCAGTCCAACAGTCTGCGAACTGAGGCAACCTTGAGGGTGCCTCCAATCCCCCAAATGTTCAAGGAGAGCAATAACATCATTTTTCCCTCACCAGGGCCTTCATTGCTCTAAGGGGCCCGGTATCCGAGGAAGAAGGAACAAGAACATCTTCTTGACTACTAGAAGCCACCTGCTTCTTTCGAGAGCTTCTAGTCTTGATCGAAGAGATTTCTGAAGCAATGCCACGTGACCAAGCAAAAGATTTAAATCCCTTACCTGTAGCTTGCGAGGAGGAAGAGCCAATATCTCCACTGTTGACAACAACTTCTTTACCAAGGAAAATAGGCAACAGAACAGGGTCACGGGTCTCAATAAGGTTAGGAGCTACGGGGTCGAGGGCCACAGAGAGATATGAGTCATCCTCCTTAGCCTCTCTGAAGCCTGGAAAGAACGGAGAGCCTGAGAGCGACTTATCCAAGGAATGGTTCAAAGGCACAGAGAGGTTTTCGGAGGAAGGGAGAAGGGAAGGTGACAAGAGAGGTATAATAGAAGGTTGCAGGGGAACTGTAGACTAGAGTGAAGTAGTAAGTGGAATGAGTAGAGTTTTAGTGGCAAGAGGTTGTAGAGAGGAAGAAAGGGAAGGATTCGCTTGAGGAGGGTCAGGGGAAAAGTCATCCGGCCCGGGCTTCGAAGTCATGTTCGACAGGGTAGATGCCAGTGACCAAGCTGACTTATTTAGAACCTCCTTCTCCTCAGTAGACATGGATTTAAACAGAGAAGGGCAAAGAAGTTGTAACTTACCAGTTAGACTAGTATCAGGCTCAAGCGTTGAAGAGGATAACACGCCAGATGTTTCATGTAAAAAACTCAAAGAAGGATCAGTATCAGTATAATCTAGAGGGCTTCTCTGAATATCAAAATCTTTAGAAGAGCTCTCAATAACAATCCCTGAACAATCCCGACGAAGGTGATCCATCTGGCAGCAAAGGTTGCATTGGAAGGGCACTCCGAGATAATCCAACGTCTGTGCAATCCTCCATCATCTCCACTCTATATCTAAGGTTTCCGGCCGCCCATAGAAAATGTCCATCTCCACAAGAACTTTACCCTGTTTCCGCCAAGGGTCAGAATGGAACTTGGAATCTAGTGCAATGAATCTCCTCAAAGAGTTGCCAATATCCCGTAAGGCTCCTTCATTCCAGAGATACAACGAGAGACCCGGTAAGAGTACCCAGAGGTGCATGAACTGGAAGTAATCAGTATCAGGGTTGAAAGCAATCCTCCAACATTTAAGCATAAGACTGCTTCCCCCAAATACCCACAGAGAGCTCATTAAGAGAGTTGCATCCTCTGGAAAAGAGCAAATAAAACCAATCCAGCCTTTGGTAAAACAGATAACCTCAGGGAAGTAACCTAGGAGGGGTAACCACTGGGCTTTAATCCAATCCTCCGGAGAAACTTTACTCAGATATTTGTAAGAAATCCGACCAACTAGCACGCAAAGCGCCATTCTGCAAGTGTCTTCTAAACCCACATCGTTACCTAACACCAGTCGTTTAGCCTTCTTGTTTGCTTTCCAAATCTTCCTAGAACAGGGGACAGAATGATTTTGTACACCAGGTTTCCTGTGTCCCCTCAAAGAGGAAGAAGGAACCAACAAAACTGGGGTATCCAAGGTCAAGAGTTTGCCTGCCCAAGGGACTCCTAAAGGCAGGATAACAGTGTCTAAAAAAGGAGGACTGAGCAAAGGAGGCAGAGGAGGATAGGCGAGAGAACTAGAAGAAGGGAAAGACCTGTTAATAGTAGGTGAAGAACATCCAAGAGCACTTTTCAACCTGTCCACCTTGTCAAAGAGGCCCACTTGGCTCCAAGTTTCCTCATCTTCCGGGCTCATAAGTGAACTGATCTTTCGTTCTAGAGTGTTATTGGAGAGACTCTTCATTTTGTCCCAACAGATGCCAGTCAATCTGACACAACAGGAGTTGACAAGCACTCACTCCGAATAGAAAAACAATAAGGTTCGAAACTCAAGCTAAACCTGACCCTCTTCCAAGCCAACAACAATAGAAGACAAAAAAAATCTCGTCTAACTCGGGAACAGGGAGAGGAAAACAGTACAAAGCAAAAGGCTATGAAAAAATGAACTACAAGAAGATCCTGTTAGGAACCAGGAAACAAGATGACAAAGGAGTTCTAAAGGAAATGAAATGTCGAGAACAAATCAAATCAAAGCAACAATAAGTTTAGAAGGAAGAGATACACAGACAATAACCACACAACAGATAAGGGAACTACTATAAGCACTAAACTGGTGGAAATCCAATAACTGATTTGAAAAAAAAACCCGCCCAATGTCCCTTGGCTCCTGGACTTCTCTCCATCTCCATCTCCATCTCTTATTCAAACTTCGTTATTTAATACTTCCCCTAAACATTTAAACCAATAGTGCAAAATGCTCTTTGTAGTCTCTTGCATTTACCCTTTTCTCTTGCATTTACCCTTTTCCTATAAATCAAAGTTTGTTTTTCGAATTTCAATAAAAGTTTATTGTGATCCATCCATTATATTTGGGGGTTATTTTGACCCATCCATTATATTTCGGGGCTTCATGTTTGTAGAAGAGACGAGGTTTTACAAGATTTTAAGAATTCATTAATTGTCACTTTAACAATTTTAAAATATATTTTTAATATATAATTTAAATTTTATTGATTAATTAATATAAATTTATTTTAATATTGAATATTTAATTAAAAACAAAAAAACAAAAAAATGTATAAACTTTTAGATATTAATTTTTTTAATTTTTTTTTAATATTAAGTTTCTTGGAAATTTTCAAGAGATTTTATTAATGTCCATGTACATTACATGCATCACACCAAACATGCCTTACACCCACGTTATATAAAGCATAACGTGGTACAACAAAAGTAAAGAAAAAGTTGATTTGCATGACGTGGTACAACAAAAGTAAAGGAAAAGTTGATTTCGAAAATAAATTTAAGCCAATTATTTTGGATGATCTTTGACCTTTATGAATGAGTACCATAACAATATAGCAAGATCCACGGGAATAGAATCGGGAAGAAGTACTAAAAATTCAAAAGTGGAGAAAATGAATATACAACATGATTTTAGTATAAAAATATATTATTATGAGAATAAATAAATATTAGTAAGAGAGGTCAAACAAATGTAGATATTTAAATCATCAATTATATTATTATTTATTTAAAAAATATACATTCTAAATAGTGGCGTTATCTAAGTGTTTTACGAAATGATTTTTTTGTTGGAATTTGGCGACATAAATTTGGACAAAATCATTATTTTTTGTTGATTAAAATCTATTTATGAATATAGAAATGGACTAGCATGCTGAAAACCCCATGTGATACTCGGATTATACATAAATAATCATTCAAATATGTAGATCTAACAATTTCTCGTTGGATTTCGGACATAACTCCCTAAAAAATATTGTCGGAAAATAATTATTTCGTAGAACATTTAGACTACTTCCTAAACAATAAGCAATTTTCAACTTTGTTTTTGTGTGGGTTTATTTGTTTGCATGCATTTGACGATTATCTAAAAAGTTTCAAATTTGTGGTGATTAATTAAGGCACTTAAGCGCAAGAAACTATGGATTCTTGTAATTCAAAACTTAGTGAGATAGTGTTAATATAGTAGATGTGTTTTCGTCCAATCTTGATAACCATAGATGTCTAATACTATACTAATCATTAAAATTCCTCACGATCAAGTCCTTACATCACTAGTTACAATCGCATTGAGACCATTGCATTGTATAAGAAAATTGGATTGGACTAAAATTGGTGCAGCTAGTATTTGGACGAACATTTTAGTAATTGTTCAATCATGTTGCTTGTTCATTGTTTAAATACCAAGAATATCCTCTTCATAGGGGCCTCACGATGGTTAAGAACTGGGATGATAATCTGGTGTTGTGCACCAGATAAGGCTCGAATTTTTGTTAGGAGATTGAAAGTATAAAGCCAAACATGCAAGGGATCGATCCTCTTGTTTGCCATGACTTGCCTCACTAAGAATATAGATCCATAAATGCTCCCATAATAACCTTTGCCGAAGAGTCTTCTTTGATTATGAATCCATCAATGACATTTTCAACTTGCGTGAATGTTTAGGTAATGATGCATTTGTGAAAATAATTGTTTTTAGTGGTGATTGAGTTATTGAGTTATCATATTCTCTTGCAAATACATGATTAAGAATAAGAAACCAACCTTGTACCACCATTAACGAGAACCAATACTACTATAAAATTATATAACTCAAAAAATTAATAATAATAATAATAATAAAATTGTATCGTTAAAGAAACAAATTTTTATCTAAATTTAATTAAAATTTTAATGAAAATTATAATTCCATGGTAGTACGAATTTCATCAATGAAAGAACTTTTCAGTGTTTGGATGATTTTGGTCTTCTCCAAATTGAAGAAAACTTTACTTTTTTATATTTGTTAGCATTCTGGCCACTAAAGTGAACCGACGCATTTGTTAAAATATGAAACGAATTATACACCAAACAAATATGTTAAAATATTTTTTTTAACGATTTTTTTATTGTTTTATATCGTGATATAATTTTTATTCAATCAATTTTCATTAATGAATTTGTTTAATCCTATTTCTCTACAATCTAATTCACTCTATTTGAAGATCTAATAGATAAAAATATTAATTAATTGAATCTAAATCTTTTTACCAAACTTTGGTCATTAATAAAATAAATTTGTTTTGTTTTTATTATATCTATTTAAATGAAACTGGAATTTTAAAACTATATATATTACATTTAATGAAATTACACATTTTAACATTGTAAACTTAATTAATCTAAAAATATTAAAAATAATAATTTTTTACATAAAAATAATAATTTTATAAAAAAACTAAATTTTAATAATATCATATCATAAAATATCATTATTATAAAAAGTTATACAATATAAAATATTTGTTATTTTATTTCATAACCATTATCATTTAAAATGCAAAGTCACTATTAAATCTTCCTTAACTTATAGTCTCCAACCACGTTGATGATTAACCACTTTGATGATTGTTGAATGCAGATATAGAGTGTTTTCAAAACTGGTTTAGAAAGGGGAAATTGTAAAGAAATCCCTTGTTATATTAGTTGGGAGATTTGGAAGTAGAAGAATCTGGTAATTTTTGAAGATTATCTTTAGGTCAACATAATACTTCAAGAGTTGGGTGAACTAAAAATTGCTCAACAGTTTCAGCATAGAATGATTGATAGGCTTCCTATTATTGATTGGGATCTTGTAGCGAGATTCTTTTTTACAGTGTTTCTCAAGATAGGTGTAATAAATGTGGGGTTGGAGCCCTTCTTCTCAAGATAGGTGTAATAAATGTGGGGTTGGAGCCCTTTTAAAATGCCCAGTTTTGGGGACTTTCAGACTAGAGATGAATTGTGGTAGAGGAACTACTAGCTTTGTGGTGTATCTTATATTTTGCATATTATAAAAAGATAACACTTGATAGGGGATTCAAAGATTATTATTGACTAGTTTACTAATGAAAACATTCTACAGTGGTATCTTTTCAGCCATGAATGACAAAAATCCGAATATTAAAAGAGAAGTTTTTACAATTCAAAGCTCAACACATATACAAAGAATATAACAAAGAGATTGATCAGCTCTCAAAAAAAGCACTGCAACTGGACGAGGATAGAATAATATTATACAGAGGATACAAAAATACAAACACACACTTTTAAAAGATTAATTATCAGTTAAATTAATAGTGTTATAAAGATGAAAAACTGGTTCTTTATGTATTTCTGCCTTTCTTTTGAAAAGGAAAATTGTTGAAAGTTAGTTCTGAACTTATATCTTAAAAGTATTGTAGTTTTTTGAAAAATGTAGAAAAAAACAGTTTTTTGTGAAGCTCGAAAAAAGGGACATAAGAAATGTTCCAAAAAAACATTTTTATATTTACTAATATAATCACTCCCCAACCACTTTGATGATAATAAATAATTGATAAAAAAAAAAAATATTTTGAAATTATTTGATCTTTTAAAAAAAGGAATTATTATAATCTTCAGAAACCATACAAATACAAATTCCGACATGAAGTCTTCAGAAACCCGACAAATTCCGACATGAAATGTTATGAAACCATTGTATGTTTTCAATGTATTGTCCTATTTTGCAACGACCTTTTTGCTTTCATTACATTACCTCTATCATTTATTTTGAAAACATTTAAGTGGTAAATTTTTTAGTTTTCATAAACGCGTTTTCAAATGAGATTAAATTTATTTTGTAGTTATAAATATTTAAATTTTATACATTTAAATTTAAATGATTTGTATGAAGATTAAATTTAACTTTAAAAAAATTGAATTTTGTATATTAAAAAAATTAAATGTAGTTATGAACATTTTATATTTAAATTAATGAATTTATTTTTTATTAAATTGAAAAATAAAGTAATTAAACAAAAATAAATGATTGATCTTAAGAAGGTAAGAGATTACTTCAATTTCTTTAAAATTGTATTTCTATGCTCAAAAAGTATTGAGAGAAGTTTTCTAAGATCACCATAATTTTGATGTCTTAGGAGGTTAGGGAAGTTGGTAATGTGGCAGATATTTTTAAATTGAGATCTAATATGGGTATAGATAGGGCAATCCAAGAGAAAGTATTTTTCATCCTCTACCTCCCTAGTGTCACAAAGATGACATATTCTCTCCTCCCAAGGTGTTTTGGGAGTTTTCCAACGCCCACTTTCACTATGTAGCTAGTGAAAATTTGTTCTTATTTTAACAATGTTGATTTTCTTCTTTGCATTTTTAAAAAATGAGAGATAATTTTCATCTTCTAAATTA
This sequence comes from Picea sitchensis, assembly GCA_010110895.2. Taxonomy (NCBI): domain Eukaryota; kingdom Viridiplantae; phylum Streptophyta; class Pinopsida; order Pinales; family Pinaceae; genus Picea; species Picea sitchensis. The sequence continues at coordinate 10,735 of SNQJ01S0053869.1, forward strand.
GGGTTGACTACCTCCTTGTAGTATCTTAATTTCCTTTTATCCAGTAATTCTTTGTCACACTATATATTCTCCTTAGATTTAGAAGTGATAATATTTGTAATATTATCTATATTTTGCATGATGGCTTCTTCTTGTATTCCCCAATAATTTAGCCAAGATTTGACATCTTTATGTCATCCCTGCTTGAGCCACTAGTGGTTTTGGGTAGAATTTGAAGCAATTTTGAGGAGCCTCTTGTCATCCATTTCGTTTATCTTGTTCTTGTACATTAGGTATCTAATCATAGGAACACTCTCAATGGGGGAAAGGTTTGCTTCTATGAGGGGGATAGGATAGGGTGTATTGCCCTTAATTTTGAGATTATAAGTTATAAAATTATTTTGGCTCTGTTCTATCTTTCTCCGGGATTATCTAGATATAGTGCAACCCCAAACTTCACATCCATATAAGATAACTGGAGTGATGAGAGTGTGAAACAAGAGTTTTATTTTATCCTAAATCCAAAGGTCTATTGATTTACAATTGTTTCTGAGCCCATACTAAGCTTTCCACCCTCCATTTATCATTTTTTCAACGCTATAGTTCCAATTGAGCTTGTGATGGATATCAATTCCAAGATACTTATATGAAGGGAAGTTTTCTCCAATATATTGTTGTCATAAACAAAAGTATTGTAAGTGATCATTTTGGATTTAATTATCATAACCTTTGGTTTGTTAGTGTTCACAGTCATGCCCATGCTAGAGCAGAATTCCTTGAGGGTTATTAGTTGCTTACCTAGGACATATGGACTCTTCGCCATAAGAACAATATCACCAGCATAAAGAAGGAGGGTGATGACTATATTAGCGAGAGTCAGACCAACACAGTCTGCATCCTCCAAACAATCTTCTAACTTATCAATATAGATGTTGAAAAGGGTAGGGGATATGGGCAACCTTGCTTGGCTCCTTTATTACAATTATTTTCTTTCGACCAGCCCTCAATGTTCCTATACTTGGCAAAATAATTCTCATATAGCCTTATTGCAACAACTCTTAACTCGAAAGGGACTTTAAGCTCTTCTAACCTATTCCAAAGGTTAGTCGTGGGAAGTGTCAAAAACTTTTCTAAAATCAACAAAACAACAAAGGAGATCGGTTTTATCATTACAACACTCCTTTGCAATGATCCTAAATGTAACAAGGTGGTCCACAGTTGAATGGTAGCCTCTAAACCCAGCCCGGCCTCTAGCTCTTTTTCCATGGCTTTCTAGTCATGTGTCGATCTTCTTTTCCAAAATACTTTTGTATAACTTAAGCTAAAATAGGGCTAATCATAATGGTCTTATAATTAAAGGGATTGTTTTATCCCTGCTTTTAAAAATAGGTACAATGTGGCTTTGTTCAAGGTTTTGGGAAGCCTTATTGGATAGCCAAATTGAAGAGCTTATGTATGTGAGGGATGATGATAGCTCCTCCATTTTTAAATTTTCAACTTGATAACCTTTGATGTCCTTAACTTTTCCTTTTGAGAGTCGCTTAACCTCAAACTTAATGTCTTCTATAGAAAACACTTCATCCTTTGTAGAGTTGTTTGACATATTGTTCATGACATTAGGGGATTCATACACATTTTTAAGGTATGAATTTCAATTCTTTAAGGGAATCTTATTATTTTCTTTAGTTTTATGATATAAAATTTTCCTTCAGGATTTTTTAAGATCTATCTTAAATAGATGCAAAAGCTTCTCTTGCTTTTTATTTATATAGTCTTCTTCTTTTTTGCCTTTAATTAAGGTGATATAAAATTTTCCTTCAGGATTTTTTAAGATCTATCTCAAATACGCAAAAGCTTCTGTTGCTTTTTATTTATATAGTCTTCTTCTTTTTTGCCTTTAATTAAGGTTTTGTATATATAAATTTGTTCATCAAATTATATATATATATGTTACATATTATTACATATATATTACATATATATATATATATAATTTAAATTATTTATAAACATTTAAAAAATGAATTTAGTAAACTTTTTAAGAAAAAATTAAATTTAACTTTTTAAATTATAAAAAAAATTTGAAGTTTACACATTTAGAGTTTTTAATGTCATTTTAAACATTCCAAGCTCAAATTAACTTAAATATATTTTTTATTAAATTAAAAAATATAAAAATAATTTTGAAATTTTGAAAAAGACTATTTCCAAATTATTTATAATCACTAAGTGAAATACAGTGGGGAGAAACCACTCAAAATGCCAATTGGAAAACATGTGGATTCGGAGAAACCACTCAAAATGCCAATTGGAAAACATGTGTATTTCGAGAAACCAATCAAAATGCTAAATGGAAAACATGTGTATTGAAGTTTTTTAGTAGGTTGGCAATGATATTTTTTTGTGGTTTTTGTATAGATGTATTTGAGTAGGTCGGCAATGGTATTTTTTTTTTTGTTTTTTTAGTAGATTGGCACTGGTTTTTTAAAGCCTTCTTTACTATTTCCATATATATATTAGTTAAAATATTGTTTAACTAATTTTATCAATAAATATGGCTCACTTGTTTTTATTAGCATTCTATTTTTAGTTGTTTATGAAATTACAAAGACTTGCATATAAGTATGAATCTATTTGTTAATTGGATTTAGTTCAAGTGGTATAAAAATAAAGTTGTTATTTTGTCTATCTAGGTTTAAATCTCACTTGTGATATTGTTCATTCTTTGTGAGTCAATTGTTAATTTAGGTTCTTTGTGGGTTAATTGTTGATATGCGCTAGCAATGTACTATCAATATCATCGTGGTGCAATGGGTTTAAAGGACAATTCCTAACATTGTTACACATTATGATTAGTAATTGATTACACATTTTTTTACTTATACACCCAAAAATTCTTTTCATAGCCTATAAATAATTAGGATTGCACAATTCTCATCAAAACAATTGCCTATGGCAGGGACATTGCCATCATTATGAGAGGAAATATACCTCAAGCAAGTACAAGATCGATAAACTCAAGTATGAAGCCAACTATACTCGAATTGGGTGAAACAACCCATCATTGTTTACTATATCCATATGTCAAAACAAACGGAAATGGTAAATTTGTAAAAGGGTATCATAACACTATATTGGAATGCAACAAATTATGAAGAATCTTGACCTCTTCCTCAAGCTCCAGAAGAATCCCATTACACATACAATCGTCTGTTAAAAGAAAAATGGAAGATGAAATCTGCTCTCTCATTTCAACCCCAAAATCGGCAAGTAGGGGAAATAAATATGTACAATAAGCCTACATGAAAAAGATTACTTGGGCCTTAGCTTTGACCGAGTTGTTTGCAAGAATCAATAATTGCATCCCCGTAACCATTAAACCCTCAAATCTAGATGAAATTTGTTCCCTTAAGCATGACCTCTACCTCCAGTGGGCATGGAAAAATCAATTAGAGAATAAATAGAACCTTCATAGAATGTACGATAGAGAATTGCTAGCCACCAAGAGCCATTTAGTATAAACAAAATGTCAACATACAAGCAACAAATCAATGAATAACATAACAAAATGTAATATCCCCTTCTCGTTGACACAAGAGCTCAGGGAAGTAATAGTCTAGCTACTCCTCTAGACTATAGTCCAAGACAAGTAAGGGGAAGGAAATGTGGTTTTGTCACTAAAAAGATCTAAGGTTATATTATTAAAGTGACTTTGGTAAAAGACTAAGGAATATTAAATTAAAAAACCTTAGCAAGTGGGAAAAAGCAACTCAATGGAAAATTAGAAAAAAGAGGTATAAAAGAAAGTGAAGGGCACACCTCTTATCATTCTATTCTCATTATTCATTTTACACTCTGCACTCTTGAGCTTGACAACTTATGTTTTGAGGGTTTTGAGTAAAAAAACCCTAGAAACCAGCAAGGGGTGAAAGATTCCTCTGTTCTTGGTTCTAGCTTGGCCAAGGAGGTGAAAGATCCCTCCCTCACCATTCTAATACAGTCACAGGTATTCAACAAGAAACACTTGGAGTTTGGTGTACATATCTGAAGGGTTTCCAACAGTAGAGTGTGTTGATGATTACAATTGTGTGAGACATCCTTCAGGACACAAACTAAGTGAGTCGGCCTGTGAGGAAGCCCATGAGTTGGGTGTGCCCATGAGATGGGTGTATTGTTCCTCTCTGAGATGGAGATGGAATGTTGTGTGCCCCTGTGTGGGGTGAGGAATCTCATGAGTTGGGTGTGCCCATGAGATGGGTGTTTCATTCCTCTATGAGACGAAGATGGAACGTTTGTGCCCATGTGTGGGGTGAGGAAGCCCATGAGTTGGGTGTGTCATTCTCTATGAGATGGAGATGAAATGATGTGTAGCCTTGTGAGGGGTGAAGGAGCCCATGTGATGGGTTTACTATTCTCCTATGTGAAAAGAGTTGAGATGATGTGATACTCCAGATGATTCTCTTGTGAGACATAATGAGATAAGAGATCTGTTGAGTAGGACGTTCATGTGGCTGAACACAGGTGAATGTGATCCTAGTGGCTGAGCACTAGTGAGTGTGTATTATGATGATTCTCCTGTGAGATGCAGTGAGATAGAGACTTGGACGCCCATGTGGCTGAGCACAGGTGGTCGTGCCCCTAGTGGCTGATCACTAGTGGGTGTATGAGATCCCTTGATATATTGTCTAAGAGTCAGACTTACCTGTAACCATGTTTGTGATGTAAAGGGTATAGGTCGGCCCCACCATAAAGTGAATGATAATTAATGTAAAAGATAATTAATATGGTAATTATTAATTATATTTTGAGTTATTAAGGTCGGCCTTGTTGTGCCAATAGACACTACTTTTGATATGTCCATTCTAATATAAATAAAGGTGATTTCCCCATTGAGGAAACATAACACACAAGTGTGAGTTTTGAAATTTCAGCAAGTACTTGTTCTAGGGCTGAAGTGCGCACCTCTATTGGGCGTTAGTCTTCTAGGTTTTCTGAGCACCCTTTTGTGTGCTAGGTTTATGGTGTGGGAGGTATTTTTCTTGAAGAATATAGCAAAGGATTGGCTGGGTTTTCTTCTCTTGTTGAGAAGGGTTTCCCAGGATACTTCTTCTGTACTTGTGCCTGGTGTTTTCTTCTTTTGATCTTGGTTACTGTAGCAAATTGTTTATGGTGTAACTGCAATTGTCTATGGTTCAAGTAAAATGCTAAAATTGGAATGAACTTCATGCTTGAGCCTAGATTAATGAAAAATCAACATGGTTTCAGAGCATTGGTCTTGAAGAACCCATTGCACAAGCATCTACCAGTCATCCTCTCACTTCTGCAAAACCGTACGACCCTCCTAGGGTTTCCAGAAAATCCATACGACCTTCCTTTATGAGGTGTTCTAGCACTTAATACTTGGAAATTGGGGCTAAAAAGTACACAGGAGTGTACAACATCCTTCAGCGCACCTATAGGAAGCTTCAGATTGCATTTTCGAGCATTTTGATTTTTTGGCCCTAGGGTTTCTAAGGTTTCACATTTTTCTGCAGAAATTTCAGAATTAAGGGTTTTTCCAGCTCATTGAAGGAGATCTTCAGCTCACCAGTGTTCTTATAACTTTCAAGGATTATTGTTGGAATTCATAAGCTTAACAAAACCTAAGGTTTCTAGCCTAGCCTAGTCGTTAGGTTTTCTAGTCCAGTTGGCAAGGGTTTGTGAAGAATCTAAAAATATGATGAACAAAACCCTGGTGGAAGATAGGCTTGATGGATCAAGCAACTTCAATTCAAAATATCAAGATGACAAAAGGTGACATTGTTGCTATCTTATTCATGTCAGAGATAAGAGATCAGAGATCAGCTAAGTGCAAATTGGAGAAATCATATGAGAATTATCAAGTATGCGCTTGAATATATTATTTGCATCATTGTCATGAGGGTACCTGCAGGAGGAAGGAACCTTTTCTACAATCATGGATCTAGAGGGATCCCAGTGCACTCAAAAGAACAAAACACTGAAAGTAAACACTCTGGGCTTGATTTTTTTAATTATCATACCTCTAACCTACATTTCTAAAGTTTGCTACATTACAAGTAGGTGTTGTAGCTATGACAACAAATTGATTCTAGAGATGTACTCATTATTCTCCTTTAGGAGATATTCTTGTTTTGTTTCCTTTCGTTTGTTTTCTTGTTCCAAGCAGGTTAACAACAAAGGAATATGATTATCCTTCAGACTTCAGAGGGAGTCAAAACTATTTGAGAAGGAGGAAGAACATAACCATCATTGAGGAAAGCAAAGAAATGATGCATGATCAAAGTATTCCTATGATTTTGTGGGAATAAGAATACTTGACAATAGTATATGTCCAGAACATGAATCCTCACCAGTTTTTGAAGAACATAACACCCGAAGAAGCCTTCACTGGAGTGAAGCCTGAGATTGAACACTTCAGGATATTTGGGCACCCAATGTATCTTAATGTACCCAAAGAGAATAAATCCAAGCTAGACCCTTCAGGGAGAAGGGGTACATTTGTGGGATACAGTGAATTTTTGAAGGCATATTGGTACCATTTCTTCTATGAGCGGAATACCAAAATTCAACACCTTCAAAATAAAAGGAGTGGTTCAGGAACAAAGGGAAACAATGTTGATAGATGGAGAAGCCTCCCACAACTTTACTGATATAGCCATGGTAGAGAGGAGACATCTACCCACAGTGGAATTTGAAGGATTCTTGTTTGAAGTAGCAGGTGGTCGTACCATAGCTTGTGACAGGTACATCCCATAAATGAACTTGACTCTAGGTCGATACACGTTAACACATGAATTTTATGTGGTAAACATTCCTGGCACCAATATCATCTTAGGGGTGTAGTGGCTCAAAACTTTGGGGCCTATCACAACCAACTATAAAACAATGGGGATGTCCTTCAACACAGATGAAGGGAAGAGAGTTACACTTAAAGGAATGACAGGTGATTCTCCTAGAATAGTGATAGCGAAAAAGATGCATGCCATATTCATGCAAGAAGAGATAGCCTACGCAGTTGAATGATTTATTTTGGATACTAAGGGAGAGACCCACAAACCATACCCTCTAGATATACAAAAAATTCTCCACAAGCACAAAAGAGTCTTTGAGCCTATTCCTCTGGGACAACCACCAGATAGAGGATTTGAGCACATTATAGAATTAGAAGAAGGGTCCAAATCGATCATTACTACACCTTACAAACACCCAAAGAAGCACAAAGATGAGATAGAGAGTGTAATCAATGAATTGTTGGCTATGGGACATATTAGGTCGAGTTCAAGTCCATTCGCATCATCAGTTGTGTTGGTGAAGAAAAAGTATGGAACAATGCGCATGTGCATTTTCTATAGAGCATTGAACAAGAGGACTATTAAGAACAAGTACCCTATTCCCCGGATTGATGAATTGTTGGATGAACTTCATGGTGCAGTCTACTTTACTAATATAGATCTACGATCGAGCTATCATCATATCAAGGTGAGAGAACATGATGTATATAAAACTGCATTCAAATGTCACTTCGACCACTATGAGTTTCTTATGATGCCTTTCGTCCTCACCAACGCTCCTTCCACCTTTCAGTCATGTATAAATCATGTGTTCAACAAGAAACTAATAAAATATTTGCTAGTCTTCTTTGATGACTTATTGATCTATCAAAAGACATGGGAGGATCACTTAAGGCATGTGGATGAAATTTTGGGTATCATGGAGGAGCAATTTTTATATGCTAAAGAGTCTAAGTGTGAGATTGGTATGACCAAAGTTTTGTACTTAGGAAATATTATTGTGGCAAAGGGAGTACAAGTTAATCAAGAAAAAATACAAGTTATCATCAATTGGCCTACACCTAGGACACTCACAGAACTCAAAGGGTTCCTTGGTATTTGCAGCTACTACAAATTTTTTTCCAAGGCCTTCTCCCAAGTTTGTGCTCCTCTAACAGACTTAACCAATAAAGGGGCTTTCACTTGGAGTGATGAAGCACAAGTCACGTTTGAGAAAATGACAAAGGTCATGAGTACTTTCCCGGTACTTTCCCTACCTGATTTCTCTCAACCTTTCATATTAGAATGTGATGCATCAAACGCAGAAGTAGGAGTTGTCCTGATTAAAAATAAGCATCCTATTGCCTATGACGGTCATAAGCTGAGAGGCCCTGAGTTTCTCTACACAATATATGACAAAGAGATGATGGACATAATGCATGCTTTGTCCAAATTCCAACAATTATACTTAGTTGGAGCAAAATTTGTAGTAAGAAATTATCACAACAACCTCAAGTACTTTTTATCTTAGAAGGACTTGAATGAGAGACAACAAAAGTGGGTAAGCAAGATTCAAGCTTATAATTTTGATATTGAATATGTTAAGGGAAATAATAATGTAGTTGCATATGCCCTATCAAGAAGACCTTCAACCTACTCTATGACAGAAATATCAGTAGATTGGAAACCACAGTTGTTGGTGGAATACTCAAAGAACAGGTTTGCATGTGAATTGATGGATGGGAAACTACATGATGACATGTACAGGTTTGTAAATGAAATCATTTATTACAAAGGAAGGATCTATTTGGTACCCAGATCTACATTCAAAGGAAAGGTGTTCCAAGCCTTCCATGATGATCCAATAGCAGGTCATCAAGGGTTCCTTAAGACATACATACATGTAAGAGAAAGGTTCTCTTGGAAAGGACTCAAAGGAGATGTTATGTGCTACATTCAAGAATGTGCTACTTTCCAAAAAAATAAAGATTGACACTCTCATCCAACATGAATCTTACAACCTATTCCAATACTAGAGAACAAATGGGAAAGTATCTCAATGGATTTCATCACAAGTCTTCCCATAACTCAAGGCAAGGACTGCATATTTGTATTTGTGGATCGGTTAACCAAGTTCAGTCATTTCTTTGCAGTCTCCATGGACTATAGCGCATCACAGGTAGCTGAGTTATTCTTCAAAGAGTTCTTCAGGATGCATGGAATACCTAAGAACATTGTTAGGGACGGGGACAACAAATTCATAAGTAACTTTTGGCAGGAATTGTTTAGACTGGTGGGCACTGAATTGACTCCTAACACTAGCTACCATTCCCAAACTTATGGGAAAAATGAAATTCTCAACAAATGGATAGAGGGTTACCTCAAAAATTATGCATAAGGACAATAGAAAGCTTGGGTCAAATGGATTTACTTGGGGGAGTATTGTTACAATAACACCTACCACATGTCCATTGGAATGTCCCCCTTTAAAGCTTTATACAATTATGATCCTCTTACTTTTGAAGAGATTGTATTTGGAAAAATCAAGGCTCCTATGGAAAAGGAGTGGATCCAAGTTAACTAGGAAATCATCAGAGAACTCAAGGACAATCTCCATAGGGCACATAACCAATATAAATTATATGCAAACAGGAAAAGGGTGGAGCGCACCTTTGAGGTTAGGGATCCGGTATACTTGTGCTTGCAACCATATAGACACACATATATCAAGAAGAGTGGTGTTGAGAAATTGCAACCATGCTTCTATGGTCCATATGAAGTACAAAGAAGAATTCCAGAAGTATCATATGAATTGAAATTTCCCCCGGGGAGTAAGATCCACAATGTTTTCCATGTGTCATGTTTGAAAAGAGCATTGGGTCAACAAGTACTAGTCAATGAGACATTGGCACCAGTGGATGAAGAAGAACATCTACGCCTAATACCAGAAGAGATCTTGGAAACCAAGGTGAAACAACTAAG
>SNQJ01S0053869.1:31283-46520 GCA_010110895.2 Picea sitchensis
AACAAATTGGCGTCGTTGCCGGGGAGAGGAGATTGAAGCTCAGCTTCCTTGGGAGACAACACAGATCCAACTTTGATGATAGACAAATCCTGGACACTATTATGGTTGTAATCATCTATCTGGCAACTCCATGAAGGATGAATTCAGTGGAAACTCTACGATATTCAAGTGTCAAAAGCATTTGCTACTCTTTTGTCTCAGAGGTTTGCACCTCTTGACTTCTCTTCAGTTCCTGGTTTCCCACATCCAGTACCTAATATGTCAGAATGGGGAGATTTTCTGCCCATCTTTAGAGAGAACAAGGAAGACAATCCTACAAAGCATCTCCTCAAGTTTCATGAATGCATGGATCTACTAGACCTACAGCATGAAGATGTTTGTATGAAGATGTTCATGCATTCCTTGTATGGTGATGCACGTCAGTGGTATTTCTCTTTACCTCCTTCCAGTATTTCATCCTTGAAGGATTTTCACCAAGTATTCACTGAACATTGTAAAAGGTACTATTCAGATGAGTTTGCATTCAATAATTGCTGTGAAGAATATGAATTGCATTCTCAGGTTGAAAATGTAAATAGAGAAGAATATCTCCCTCATCATCTACATCATATCTCTAATGATCTTCATGATGATGTGATTTCACATCAACATAAACTAGAAATGGATTATAAAGGAGCTGAATGTTCTCTAGATACACATGGAAATGATCAGCTTTCTATTGGTCAGATATCCATTGAAATAAGTAAAGCTAGCCCACAATTTTCAGATTTGCAGATCAAGAGAAGGGTAGTAACTGTGAAGAACAAGATTTTCATAATACATCTAATCTCCAAGAAGGACAGCAAGAGGATTATATTTCTCCTTATGTACCTTACATGTCAATGTCAGATGAGAAGGATGAATATGATGAGGTAAAAGGTGATATGTTTTCAAATCTATTTCAAGATCCTATTGTTGATGACTCTATGCAAGAATCTCCATCTCTATCATTAGAAATTGTTCTTGATGTTCCCATATTTGATAAATATAGTGATGAGGAAGAAGACTTTAAGTCTTGTGAAGGATTGTTGACTACTAAAATTTCATGTAGTCCTACTTTTCAACAAAGAGATGATCATAGTTGTATGCACATTGTGGTTAATAATAGCTATCAAGATCTTACTGCAGTAGGGAACATCTTTCATTATAACCGAGATATTAATGATCTTCAGGATGTTAATCATCATATAGATGCTTTTAACATGGTACCAAATGCATCTATTATTTTAGGTTGTCATAAAGATCAGATTGCCTCCTTTGAAGACTTGAAAGGTGATGAGCAGATTGACCAATTAGTAAGTGAAAGTATTGCATCTGCAGTATATGTTGAGGACAACCCACATTTTCCAGACTTGCAGATAAAGGTAGATTGCAACAGATATGAAGAAGGTGAGAAGCTGAAAAGTCCAGATCAACAGTCCATCCTATATGTTTCTCCAACAGATCTCTAGCAGCCTGCATTCAACAGTGAGATTAGTAAAGGCAGTTTTCAACATCATTTCAATTTACAGTTGGATTAGCAATCCAAAGAGGTATTGCTTTGTGAATTTGATGACCCTTTTGTTGACTATTTGGAGTCTATGAGCAGCGTTAATCCAAAAATATTTCTGTCAGATGAAGGTTGGTCTTGTCATCTTTTCAAATGGCATTTTCACAAGCTATGGTCTTTTTCATCTTTTGGGTCAAGATCAAGTATGATACTAGCAAGTCAATTACTTTCTTGGCTGCTTTGGAAATTTAGTTTTACTTGATCAATCTACCTCTACTGGTTNTCCTTTATTTTCCGGGTCAAGATCTAGCATGATACTAGAAAGTCAATTACTTTCTTGGCTTCTTTGGAAATTTAGTTTTACTTGATCAATCTACCTCTACTGGTTAGTGTAGGGATTGATAGAAGAATAAGCTCTTTCTTTGAGTAGGTAGATTACTTTCAGTTTTCTTGAATAAGCAGAGCAAACTATAGGTCAAGCCCAAAACCACATGTTATACCACAAGTCTTACCTACATTGTGCTAGCTGGGCATGCAACTTCAAAGCCATGAGCTAAGCAGGGATCGAGCCATGATTGTAATTAATGATTCATGTGTCATATGTCAAGGTCGAGTCAAGCCTTAATTATCAATGAATTCCATAGCAGCTACACACGCATTAGGCAAAGAGACTCCCTTTTCACTTTTAATGGTTGGATCTGGACCATCCCTCCATGCTGCAACTACTCTGGCAGCCTCGAGTTATTCATCAATCTCTCGAGTGTTTATTGCGGATTCAGAGAAATTTGAACATCCATTGGTTGAACCCTGGGCAGAGTTAATTCGATTAGTTCAACAGAATGGCTCTTATTCACATATAATCGTTGCCTCAACTTCTTTTGGGAAAAATGTAATGCCACGAGTTGTAGCTCTGTTGGATGTTTCTCCTGTTTTCGATATCACACAGATTATTGGGGATCAAACATTTGTCAGGTCAATCTATGCTGGAAATGCTCTCTGTACAGTTTGTTACATTGGGCCAGGTCCCTGCATAATGAGTATTAGGCCAACTTTGTTCCCAATTTCTTTTTCACCACGCAACACATAAACTCGTCACAAAGCCCGGTTCTTAATTTGCAAGATTGTATGGGTGTCGATGCTTGCTTTTTCACATCAGCGTGCCAGCTACAAAGCCAAAAGATATAAAGCATCTGATGCATGGGGGATTCGATATATGAATGCAAATAGGCAGTTGCCAAAAACACCCGATTTGCAAGCAGAGAATGTGTGTGCAGCTGTCCAATGGAGAAACACAGTTGTCCAATGGAGAAACGTAGCATTTGTTGTTGAAATATTTAACAGGGTGCGGGTGATCTAAGGCAGAGGCCACAAGGAGGAGTGTTGAGCCACGAGCACCTGCAAATACATAAATGATAAGGGTCAAAGACATTGATCAGAGAAATACATTGTGCAAACAAAAGTTCAAAGGGTTCATGCCTTTTGGGTTTCCTCTTTACCATTTAAACCGGCCACATTTTATAAAATCATAGCAGAAAGACGAGTTGCTCACAGAACGCAAGGGTGAAATACAAGAAGGTCGACGGTGATAACCCTTGGCAAGAATACCCAAAAAATTCATTGGTGTTGTATGGATATTGGTTCACGAGGTGCAATGATGCTCTTTAAAGAAACCAAGTAGGGTGAAGTGTTTGATTCAACACACCAGGGTTTGCTTTATTTTCTTAGTGCATTATGTTTAGAGGATGTTTCAAAAGATTTCTAATAGATGATCTATTGTTATTGCAACTTTTTGCTGAAGGCATCTCAAGACAAATGCTTTGTATCTGAAGCTGTTGGAAAACAAAAAGTCAAAGACCTCAAGCTGCCTGCAATGCTCTCATTTCAAGGTTGGAGTTATTCTCGAATTTCCAAACCATGGTTAAAGATCTCACCATCCTGCCTATGTCCAACACTTCTCTTCTCAATGAAGAGATTGCCACAACAGATGCCATGTCGATGTGCAAACACCATTTCCAGGGGAGTTTGAAGCAAACATGTTACAGATAAAGAAGATTGTGAAAGATAACAACAAACTTTGGAGAATAGACATATGATAGATTGTAAAGGCTGAACAACTCCATGCCCAATACTAAAGGCACAAGGTCTGCCAGGTTCTTGGAGACCTCGCAGGGAGGTCTCCATCCCAATTGGAGCCAGATGTTAGTGACCAAATAATTCATTCTGAAATTTGATTGAAAAATTATGCCTAATATTGCGGGGGACTTTTGACTTCCTTCCCGAGCTCAAAATTCAGATTTGAAAGTACCATTTGAAAGCTTAGGATTTCTATATGTCAATCGACTATTCAAGCATGTAAAACAGACTCTCCACGACTCAGAAATTCGATTTTTCCCAAGGCAATTTTCATTTTAATAGCTATTCTTCCTTGAACTTTGCTAGTTAGCTGGTGAAAGCTCTGCTTTTCAACCACTAAAGGGCTGGATTCAGGACAAAAGAGCTGGTGAAACCTGTTACATGGCATCAAGGTCATATTTTTGCCCGGATCTGACTTTTTCTCAACCAAATCTTTCAAGGTTGGTTTCTAAAGATGCATAATAATTAAATACATCAGATTTAAGGTTTTATCTTGATATATTATGTGTTTAATAAGGTGGAAAGGTAAAATTGGTGACCTAGTTTATGAGCAAAAAACTGTTTTTTTTGCCAAAGGTGGCAAATTCGAATTTCCTATGAAGATGCATCAACCTTGGAAGGTTTTCTACATATGTCAAAGAGTTTGGAGGACATGAAGACTATCAAGATAGAGTTTGACCCCTTAAATAGGATCTTTTCCTATTTTGTTTTGACTTTCCATTTTTAGTATTCTAGATCCATTTTTATAGGATCTCATCCTACACTTGTTGTATCTATTTTGAGTTGACTATTTTTAGCAAATCTTATCCATCTTTCAAGGATCTAGATTTCATCTTGTAAGGCTATAAAGCCAAAGACATTTGGAGCACCAAGGGGTTCAATCTTGGATACATTTTGCTACTGTACTAGACTCTTATCTTGATAATAGAATCACAGTCTTCTTTTGCTTTCAATGTCAGATTTGTTCATGTACTTCATTATTCTATRCKTTACKTCAGTTTAGCTCAGCTTCTAAGAACTGTTATCTTCTTATTAAGCTCATGAACTTGAATTAAATGACTTCTTGCTATCTTGTATGACCCTGCACATTGTTGTATTTGGTTATCTAGACTAGTATTCTTCATCCCCTGTTCCAACTTTGCTCTCTGATTATTGATTTCTAAAAGCACTGTCTTATTCGAATGCATGATAAGTGGTCCATTTCATTAGCCATTGAGTTATCCCATTGTTCCAAGCATACCAAATTTACCATATTCTTGAGTTACCAAGCATCTTTGGCCTACAACCCCAAAGAGTTTCTTGGAGTGATAACACTATGATAAGTAGTGTTGTACCACCATTCAACAATAGATATCCACTAAACCCATTGGTTATGTCGATCCATAGTAAAACACGATAAGTAGGTTTCTAAGAATTTGTTGACCACCTCAGTTTGACCATCAAGTTGGGGATGATAATATGTGCTCATGTTCAAGTTTTCTCCCTATAATTTAAACAACTCCTACTAGAATTCGTTGGTGAAGGTGGGATCATGATTTGATATAATGGAAGTGGGCATGTTGTGTAACCTAAAAATATGATCCATGAAATCTTGAGCCACCATGGGGGGTGTAAATAGGTGTTGTAAAGCACACAAATGAGCATATTTAGAAATAAAATCGACTACCAACATGATGATTGATTTGTTGCATTATTTCAAAAGGGAGGCCCACTATAAAATCCATGGAAATTTCAAGCCACATAGTGACCAGTATCAACAACAGTGGCAATGCCCTAGGAGAATTCACTATTTCACCCTTGTACCATTAACAAGCAACACATTCAAATAAAAAAGTAAATATGTCATTTTTCATGCCTTCCAAAAATAAAGAGTTCTTATCTCAATCAGAGGTTTTCTAAAAGGCACATTGACCCATTATAGGGGATTAATGAAACTCCTCTAACACCCTATGTTTTAAAGCAGAATTTGGCACCAAAAAAGCACACCCTTTATACTATAATGTATTATACTACCATGTATAACCTTTAGGGAGATTGGGGTCCTCTAAAGTATTTGGATTATTTGAACCATTATGTATTTTTCCAACCATTATTTTCGAGCTTCTATGATCCAATCTAGTATGGGTAAGGATAAAGCAAAGAGATAATTACTCTTCATATTTCCTAGACAAAGCATTATCCACCACATTCTCTTTTCCCTTCTTGCATATTATTGCATAACCATCCCCAAACATCTTAGTTTTGTGCTACTCTAAAGATGACAACCTCTATTCCAAAAAATATTTCAAACAATGATGTTATTTCTTGATCTAGAAGCGTCGCCCAATGAGATATAGACTCTGAGTATTGACTACATGAAGGATGCGCATCATCTATTTCTCATAGGTTGACTTTGTGGGCATCATCATCCTTGAATCTTGATTATATGAAGGATTCTTTTACGCTACTCTTCCATGGTAGTATCTTTTCCTATAAGTTGGTTCTCTATTTTGAGTGGTTCAACTGGTTTGGAAGAATTACATGGAATAATGGAGGTTCAGTCAGTGACTTTCAACACTCCTAAGGAAGTGATTATGGGAATTTTGTTGAATCAGACCAAATGAATTTCGGCATTAGAGGTTGAATTGGCTTTGCTCAAGCAATTTAATTCTTCCATGGCCAAGAATTTTCAAGATAGACCTAGTATTTCACATCCCTATACTTCTCCAGAGAGTGTTCAACAAGCTATAGTGACTCCAGATAAGTGTTGATCCATTTTCATGTATCACCTTTGATTTCCAAGTTTATCCATGTATAGAACCCTTCCCCGCCCTTTTCCTTTTCATCTCATAGTCCATAGTGTATCTATAATTTCATTATATATCGAGAAAAATTTCATATGTTTACAATACTTATTCATTTTCATGACTTGTGCAGCATTCCTTATGCTATGCAAAGATTCTCTTTTTCAAAACCATTTCCCCACACTCCGCACAAAACCTTCCACTGCACAAGTCGTGTTCCGCATAGGCCAACACTTGGGTTATTTTCAATATTTTTCGTTAATGCGGAAACCCAACACCACCCTTCCTTCTACACAATTATTTTCTTCGCACACCCTTCCACACTTCTGCCTCCTCCATAATACACTTCATGTACTCCAAAACTTCTACTATGTAGTTATCCATTTGATGGTTATGGTTCCGCATAAATATTTCCATTCCCTATCCCCCACACACTATACTCCTACGCACATCCATACTTTTGCGCAACCCTCGCCTATTCACACTCATAATTTCACACAACTATTGTGCGAATAACCTTGCACATTATGCTCCCTACACACATCAATCCCTCCACACTTTTGTGTTGATGAATGTAGCATCAGACAATTACTTCCATATTGGCATGTGTCTAGTATGTGGAAGTCATCGAAAGCCTTCTAAGTGTGATATTTTACTTTAGTTAATGTAATTATTAAAGTAAATTGTTTTTATTAATTAATTGATTTATTTAAGGAAAATGCTAAAAGTAATTAGCATACAATCTAAATCTCAAGTGAGTGTGAGAAGTAATCTCAACTGTCAATCACTTTGGAGATTAAAAAAAGATTATAACTCATGATTATAAAATCAAGGATAGGGTAAAGGAGAAGACACTTTTTGGTGAGTGACCAAGGTGGGACTTTTACACAGATAAATAAAGGACTTTTGCTAGTGTGGAGTCGGGTGAGGGTGTAGAAGCAAAGAAGGACTTTTGCTTACATAAGAGTGAGGAGATATCATTGGTTGGGTGAAGATATTTAGTCCAAGTGTTGATGCATAGAGGGTTGGATCATGAAGGACTATGATTCAATATCTTGGATAGGTGGAGAAGGAATTCCATCTAGAGATCATACAAGTCGAGGAGAAGAGAGAGCAGAGGCATCCACAGGTGGGTTTCAACTGATAAAATCCAGAGGAAAGTGTAGCATCGTACTGAAGTTGTCGTACTACATGTACATGAGCACCAAAGGAGACATACATGTATACGCAGGTGTGACAAAGGGAAGGTGCGTACACCTCAAAGTGTGCCAGATATGGGTTTTGGGTGTTTTGATCTACGCTTGTGTGTGTCTTTCTTAACGTTGGGGAGTTTAGACCCAGGGTTCATCCAAAGTTCTCCAATAAAAACCCCAGATCACACGCATATCAATCCTCGTCCAAGGCTGAGGAAGGTCTCACCCGAGATGAAGAGAGGATCACAAAGACCATAAGGTATTATGAGAGGGATGAAGGATAAACACACGAAGAGTCATCAAGATTGGCATCCATGCAGCTCATATCTAATAGATTATTTAGGACTAAGAATTAAAATAATACACACACATATTCATCTCATACATGATAGACACAAAATGGGTCAGAACTGTTGCATCTTTCTTTCTGGAAGCATTTCATCACAACAGAGATATACATTGTGTAGGAAAGATACTTATGACAACCAAAGAAATTCATATATTCTCTATATAAGTCCTCATAATTACAACATGTTGCACAATGTGCCTTTGCTTAACACTCAAACATACACAGAAATATATTCAGAACATTAGAATATTACAATAGGCTCAGAGTGAGCTCGATACTGAAGACTCAATGAATTGTTTTTCCTCAATATCTCACTAGTCTAACCAGCTAGCTCTATTTTTTATACTACAACTTCCTTTTATATCTTTCACTGTTGGGGAGCGATGTCTCTTTTTGATATACTCCACTCGTTTTTCTGATAAAAATTCCTTGCACGCTTCTAGTTTCTGTCAGCGATCCACGTAGACTTCATGTATCAATGGAAATATTAACTACATGTCCATCTCATCCTTTGGTCGTCCCACATCCTCGTATGTTGCTGGCAATAATCATTCAAGGATATTTCCCAATGATTCCTTTTTTAATTTTCGAGGGAATCTTCTTGATTTTCGGTGCAACTACCAAAACGCAAACCAGTGCACAATTGGCAGTCTTTAAGCTTGGTGCACAACTAACCAAACTTCATCGAGTGCACACTCTATTTCATTCCTCACGCATTTCCTTAGGTGCACACAAAACTATGGAATGAGCGTGCACAACTTTGTTTGTGTGTGTGCACAAAACTGAACCCAAAACTTTGGGTTCCAACAGGACCCCACTACTATTATTTGGCTCATCCTCAAGCTAGCTACTTTTCTAAAATGATCATCGCGGCGGACAATACAATACTTTTGACTTCCTCCACAAATTTCTTATACTAGCGCCCGAGCTTATTGAATTGGTCATGTAGATCCTTGGAAAGTTGAATAGAGGCCTCGACATCTATTTCTATGACTTGAGAGGATGTCATAGTTGTGATGTTGAGTTTCTTGACGAGGGGGATAACAACAACTTGTATGTTCGCAAGCTGAGTATACCAATCCATAGATATGTCGGCCATCAAAGTGATCAATTATCACATATGCTCTTACTCTTCCCTTGCTAAAGTGATCTCCTTTGTATGTGTGATAATCACATGCATTGCAGTGGTGCACTCCTTCGGAGGCAACAAACCCACATACCTATTTTTTTGCCTGACCTTGGCCTCTATTGTGTGAGTTCAATCATAGAGAGTTGTGAGATCCATGGGGCTCTGTAAATAATCCCACAATTTGAAGCTTTGAGTGTCTATCTCGACGAATCCTTGGGCATGGTCTCAACTCTCCTGAATGATGGTTATTTCCTGAGAAATTTGTTGTTGGAGGGTGGTCTCCTACGATGTAAGTTATTTCAGTCGGTCCTGGAGTTCATGATTATGTGACTGTAGATCCTGAACATGCTCGACAAGCGATTTCATTTTCTGTAGGGATGGAATATTCGACTGCACTGGTACTGGCAAGGAGACCTGGGAGTAGGCTTCATTGAGAGTGGTGAGCAGTTCAATGTGGTTGTTAAGAACAGATGCATGTCAGCCCTGAGTTTTTGTATGTGCAACCACTTCAACCATGTATAAATCATGTAAAGTATTCCAGGGCTCTTCCAGTTCCTGACGCTAGCAGGATTCCAGTTGTAAGTGGGATCATGTGGCATCGTGACTGAAACACTCTTTCTCATAGTTGAGGCATAATCGGGCGTGTTCCTAGGAGATGGATTGTTGGCATGCTTCGAGCTCATGAACCAGGGAAGTGATAAAGTTCTGGATGTTCGTTGTAGGCACTTGTGACAAGTCCATCTCGGTTATGGCCAAGATTGACGGAATGAGCAAGAGTAGATTGACACAGATCACTCGACAAGGTCTAGCTCCAAGAACCTCGAGGGTTGGATTAGTTGAATATGGAGATTCAGGTACAGAGGGTAGAGAAAATTGTTGGAAAAGACTATTCATATTCCTGATCATGTCATTGTGGGAGACTTGTTGTTTGGCTAACTACACACAAATATATTTCATTAATTTTTCCACTTACCGGCTCTGAGTGGGGGAACCCTCCTCAATTTTCTTATGGGATGTTTTATGCTAGTGTTTACTCACCCCATAGCGGGGTTTGGACGGAGATGTGGCCAAGGTGGCTTCTTCTGCAATTGAGGTTGGTCACGGTGGAGGTGAAGGATCACGATCAGACCCTCAGTCAATGGTTATTTGAGATGGGGTTTGAGTGTTGGACACCCACTTTCACTTTTTGGCTGCAACATTGTCCGCATTAGACCCACTCGCATTCAGATAATGTACATGGGAATGGGTAGATTCTATATTTTTGGTCGTTGTTGTTGTCTTATCTCCCTTTGTTGTTGTATTGAACTGGTCCTAAGAGTTCTTTGATTTGATTTCAATTTTAGATTGTATCTCTGAGAAGGAGGGTTGGTCTTAGGTCAACCATTGTTCAACCCCCGCAATAATATCACTTTCTGTAATACATAAGGGAATTACAAATTTTGATTTCCCTATATTTGTGTGAGGAAATATGACCACATTATGGAATTTACATGTAAAAAGAAGATGATATTCATACCTGCTAAATATGTTGGATGGGATGCAGACTTGCTCGAAAAACACATTGATCAGTTGGGTGTACTATTGCTTGAACTCTTTAGAAATGGAAACCCATCTCTCGGCCTCCTTGGAATGTTGGATTAGTAAGAACCAGGGAGCGATAAATGAGGGGGTAGTCGCCACATCGATTTCAAATTTTGGGGGTGGCTTCCAGAGTGCCATGCAAAATAATAAAAGGACCCAAATGTAGTGAAACTCCTTCCCCTCATCCTGAGCATTTAGACAGTCTATGAATAATTATTTAAAGAGGCAAGGGTCCCAAGTCATCTAATTCCTATCAACGCAAATATTAGAGGCCAGAACAACCCCAATTGGGTATTCTTCCTTTCGACATTTTCGAATAAGCTTGCATGCAAGGAGTTGAGTTTCCAACCAGACTGTTGAATCATTTATTACAGGATGAATACATCATGTTTTCCTCTTCATGTGTTGCAATTAGAATACACCTCCTCCAGCGATGCATCTTTGTCTTTAAGAGTATTGGTCGGATTCATACCAGAATTGGGAAAACCAGAGACTCTATGTATAATGACTTGGTCGACGATATATGGCTAGTCCAACAAAAGTTATCTCCCTTGTACTCTGTTGAAGAGGAACCAAACACATGACCGCACGGCCTTGGCCCTACTAAAGTGTGGACATTTAAGAAGGGATAGTATCCCGGATTGCTTCAAGGTTTGTGCCCAGTCTTGTATGAATGTTTTATCTGTGCCATCGTCTCACCGAACGACCTCTATTTATCGATCGAGTTGAAGTTCAGAAAAATGGTGGGGGTCATTGTTACAGATTATTTTCATCACCCTTATGACCATTAATGATGTAAACCTATCTGTTGTCTTCAAAGGGATCAGTGGCCTGAATTCCTGAGGAAAGAATGGAGAAGAACTTTACCTAAGAGATGAAATCATATTTTCCTTTGTAAAAAACCCTAGTAAGGAGGATCAACGCACCCTGTCTAGTATTATGGGTGTGAGGATCCCAGATCATCTCATGTTGTACTAAACTTGCAATGCGACATCGTCGCACTCTGCTCAGTTATAGGGGTGTGACAATTTTCGTACATGGGAAAAACGAGCATCTTCTCGATGTTTCTAGAAGGAGAAGCTTCTCTGGTGAGGTGGCCTCCGATCGATTTAGATCTTACTCACTTTTCTGATTTAGTGGGATCATCCTAACCTCCTCACCTTATCCTCTTCAGCTAATAAAAGGAGAGGATTTCTCATGGGGAAAGTTAGTTGTTTTGTAGCTTGGGAAATTTAGCTTGATTGAGTTGGAAAGTTCTTGAGTTTTGTAGCTTGGAGTTTTTTGGAGCTTATATGTTGGCTTTGAGATTTGCTTTGTCAAGATAGATTGTTGATCTCAGAATCCATGGAGAAGAAGTGTGTGGAAAGCAAGGAACTGTTGGAAGGGACCTTACAACATCAAGTCATTGGTTGTATTCTCATTTTCATATCTTTAATACAGTGACATGTTTATTTCCCATAAAATTGGTTATATTTTATTCTATGACTCCTTGATCACATACATAGGTTTTGTTAAGTTTACGTTGTTGCTTTCACTTCGTTGGCTTATGTCTTTTTACAGTTTCAACATCCCATAGGCCTTGGAATGGAGAGAGGATGACACTAGCGTGGACAAACGACATTTAAAAGGTATGTCATTTATATGTTGTTAGTTAGTATTCTTGATGATTAAAACTTAGGGAAATTTTTATATTATATATTGTTTTGTTCTAGTTTCGGGGTGAAACTAGGGAGATCTGTTTGTGTCTGCACTTACCGATTTTTCCGATAACAAAATTTGAGACCATATTGGGGAACATATTCTTTTCCTATTTTGTCTTTCTTTATTGCTTTGATTTCCTGGGTTTTTTTTTCTGAGTCACTGGGAGATCTAGATTGACTCTGTAATTGTTAAACTTCACTGGAAAAACCTTCTTACTTTTTATTTTTTCCATTTTTCCTTTGACTGTCGCACCCTGCTTTGAGGGACAATGCGACGATTTAGGATCAATGCACCCTACCTTTAGACACAATGTGACGTCATCGCACTATATTGTTCTCTGGCCCACTATGATCTAGGATCGTCGCACTGTGTTGGCTGGTATCTCGTGACGATTTTGTGATTTTATTTTTTATTTTTGATGGTTTTTCTTGCCCAAATATTAGATATGGTTTTGGGGTGATTTGTTGAGTCTGATTACAGTCATCTTGACAACTTTGAATATGATTTTAGCTATGTTTGAAACAAACAAATACTAATTTCTTGATTTGCATTAGATTGGGGGCATCTTTGCATTTGAAGTAGTGAAATTGCATGGTTTTTGGCACTTTTGGTCTTGAATTCTTAAAAAAACTCCCCCTTCGTGGCTGTGGGGGGGGAAAGAATCGTGTATTCGTGTGCAATATCTTTGGCTCATTTCTTGAAGATATTGTTATTTATGAGTTTAATAAAATTTTGGGACACTGTGCATTTGGGAATGATAAACATTTTCTCCTTCTCGTAACATAGCTTTCATCGAAGTGAAATATTTGCATTCTCATTTATTTGCATTGTTTAGAGTCGGTCAAAACATCATCTAGTCCATGCCATTTTCCTCTTGAGTAAATAACAGACTTAAAATAAAGCTCTTAAAAAAATTGATTAGACATTTTTATATTTTCTGGTAGCAAACCTACATTAGATTAGTTGTAGGGCTCTGGAATAGGTGTGAAAGATAACTTTTCAAAGATGTAAACAAACATAGAATCTTGAGTTAGGGAGAGGTGAAATCCATTTACTACATTTTTTCCTGGGAATCCCTTCTCACATAAGGGTCAATCATGAGGCCGCATTAGGACTAGCAGAGTTACTCACCCTGCTTTGTTGGTCTTAGTGTAGATATTGTGTGTATTATTAGGGGTCACTTGAGAAGAAAATCCTGTGGGGACCTTCTCGAGTTGATTTCAGGCTTAGATACCCTGCCTTTGCACATGGATCAGACTGTTGATTGCTCCCCCATGCATCATTGTCATAATTGGTAACCTTAGTATCCTATCTCTTTAGGGTCTTCACACAAGGTGATTGTGGAGGGGCAAGTCTTCATGGTACTTGGAATCGATGTTGGCCAAACTCACTCGGCCTCCTTGGAGGGTATACCCACGATTATGTGTGGGATATTGCACCAAGGCGTAAGTCCGTTAAGCACGTCGTCAATGTAACTTTTCCACCTGCTCTATCTCAGCCCCTTCTTACATTGTTCTCGCGATGTTGGATTTCGTCAGCAACTAGTGTGTTCATTATGAGAAGGTTTTGTTTGCTTGTTTGTTTCCTAGATTTTTAGCGTGTGTTGTTTATTTTCCCTAGAAGATTCTATGTTGGAGTTGTGTTTAATGGCGTCAGTTCCCAGAACGACCAATGAAGGAACCCCTTTTCCAAGGGAACCTTTTTTTTTCCTTCTTACGAAAACGTTGGTCCTCCTTACATCTCTACTTTGAGCCTTCCAGGTCTCACAATTGGATTACCGGTATGGTTTTTTTCCACTCAAGTAATCTTGAATGCAGCTAGTGCTTCTGTTGTAATCACTTCCCCCCAAGAACATCAACCTCATGTTGATCTTTCGCCTTCTTCACCAGTAAGATCTTATTCACCTTCTCCACTTGCAAGGTCTTCTTCTGTTTCATCTTCTTCGTTGAGTGAAAGCTCTGAAGCTAGTAAATCGGTGGATAAGAAGAAGAAGAAAAGGAAGAAGAAGAAGAAGAAAAACAAACAGGGTCCAAGCTTCCAACCACTGCAAGAAATGTTAGAAAACAACCAGTTATTGTTACTCGTATTGGGACTGTTGATGATGCCAAGATCACCCAAACAACCTGTAAGCCCAAGTACCCTTGTAGGATTTGTAAGGGTAGCCAACTTCTTAAGGATTCCCCTGGTCTATCCAAGGTTATAGAAGCATGGTATACACACCCTCTCCAACCCATGTCGTCAGCCTCTGAACAACATGTTGGTGACTTCCCATCAACTAGTCAGGATACCGTTAGGAAGAAGAAGAGTAGAATCAAGTTCTCGTGTATGTTATGCGAAGGGAGTCATCAAACTCGCCTTTTCCCTTGTATAGATGAAGCCTCAAAATTACTAGAAGACATGATTGTTTCCCAACCTCAACTTCCAGCTACTTATCATAAGCTTACTTTCAACCCACCTATAGTTGATGGAATGATCAATTTGGTCCCTTCGTCGGTCAGTCTGGTTGATCATGCATTCAATCTGGTCACATCCTTAGTTGCACCAGTTGACAAAGTGGTCGATCTGGTCCCATCCTCGGTTGATCCCACTCTCCCGTTAGAGAGTGAAATCCAAGCAGTCGATCTGTTTCCATCTGTCGACCCCATTCTCCCCTTGGAGAATGCAACTCAAGTGGTTGATCTGATCTCATCATTAGTCAATCCTACTCTCTCACTAGAGAGTAAACCCGATACTGCCCATGTTTTTCTCATTGATACAAAATCTACCGTGATGGGGGGTATGTTGGTTGTGGAGCCTGATTATCTTCCTGATTCAGAGGTCTTTTACTTTCAGCCGTGTTT
>SNQJ01S0053869.1:46530-58330 GCA_010110895.2 Picea sitchensis
CTGCGGGGTCCGGGGGGGCTATCCCCCCAGCTGGGGGGTCTGGGGGCAAGCAGGCCCCCAGCAGGGGTTCAGGGGAAAATCCCCCGAAGGAAAAATTGCCTTGTAAATGTATATTGTAATTTCATTGTAAATCTGGACCATTCATTAGAAGGTCACAGATCTAACGATAGAGATTATGTTAGGGTTTTTTTCCCTAGAAGGCAACCCTCTTTTATGAGGGAAATGTATTGCAGCTATGGTTGACGACAAATATTGTATTTTGAGATAGGAGAATGTGAGAGAAATAAGAGGAAGTTACAGCGGGTTTGTTGTAGGTTGTATCCCTTCATATGTCGGATAATAATAAAGGAAGGACCTGGCAATTTCTTTGGTGGACGTAACCCACACTGGGTGAACCACATAAATCTGTGTCTCTATTGCATTGTGTATCTTCTGTGTTTTGTTTCCGCATTTGTTTTATTTTATTGCTCCACGGTCCTGTTTTTCTAACAGGGTATTCCTCCTTCTCTCGTGGAACCTCCTCCAAGTAATGAGGCCATCCTTTTTTATCGGGGTGCAATAACTGGACCTCGTCTTCCCTCTCACATTCCTTTCAATATTACAATGAAAGTTTGCGGTCGGGACGTTCCTCAAACGTTGATAGACGAAGGTTCGTCTATTAGTATTTTGTCCTCTATTGCTTGGAAAGCTTTGGGTTATCCTCAACTTGTGTCAGTTGCGCAGAAGTTTTTAGCTTTGAAGAGAAGAACCAATCAACCTCTAGGAGTCCTTCCTCAATTTCCTATAACTTTGGGAGGGAAAACTGTCATTATTGACGTCATGGTAGTCCAAGACCCCTTGGATTTCGATTTATTCCTTGGGCGAGACTATGTCTATGCCATGAAAGCTATTGTGTCCACTCTTTTTTCGTGTGATATATTTCTCGCACGATGGTGAGTGGTGACTTTTGATCAAATTTCATTGGTTGGCCCTGACTTGACCTTCAACTCAATGACCTCCCTAAACGGTTATTATATGTAGACGGTATCGCCCCCACCACAGGTCAATTATGTGTTATTGTCTCCCATGCCTTTATCTGCCGATGCATATGAGCCTCTCACTGTAAGCTCAATCTCTTATGACTTGGATCTGGTAGTTGACATGGTGATCTCTTCGATAGGGCTATTGGATCCTGACCTCCTTACCCATATCGCGACCCTCGACATGTGTTCCTTCCAGAGTGTGTTTCTTCCATCAAGTGAATATCTCTTGGAGGCCCTGACCGCATTTTTTCCCTTGACATGGTGTCCTTCCAGAGCGTTGTCCTCTTGGAAGCCATGATCAAGAAAAAAAAATTGAGCATGGTTTTCTGATTTCAAGCTCGTTAAAAAATGAAACCATCTATGAGGATAGTTTTTTGCGTCTCTGTGAAAACCTCGTTAAAAAATGAAACAGAGCCTACGAGCATAGTTCTCATTTATGTGTCAAGCTCATTAAAAAATGAAACAGGGTTCTAGGGATTGAACCTGGATTCTTGAGCATAGTTCATGTTCTTGTGTCAAGCTCGTCAAAAAGTGAAATAGATTGTTTCCCCCTCTTCGATTGAGTCAAGTAATTTGTTAAGTATAGTATTTGAAGATTCTTTTCCTCCTCCTATGTCGTTGGACGA
This sequence comes from Picea sitchensis, assembly GCA_010110895.2. Classification (NCBI taxonomy): domain Eukaryota; kingdom Viridiplantae; phylum Streptophyta; class Pinopsida; order Pinales; family Pinaceae; genus Picea; species Picea sitchensis. The sequence continues at coordinate 48,179 of SNQJ01S0053869.1, forward strand.
ATCGAAGCTTGGGGGGCAATGATTTCAGCCTCTGGACTTCATGTTGAAGTTAAGTCACTAGCTTCTTAAGTTGGGGGCTAAGTACCAACCATCCTTGTGTTATGCGTTGGGAAGTCCAAGCCTAGTTTTCTATGGTTCAAGCTTGTTTAAAAATGAAACCAACTACCTCAAGCATAGTTTCCTCTGGTTCAAGCTTGTGTAAAAATGAAACCATGACCAAGCATAGTTTTGTTTAGTTTTAAGCTTGTGTAAAAATAAAATCTATCCCATGTTTTAAGCTTGCGTAAAAATGAAAACAATCTCGATCTTAGTCTTTGTTATTTCTCGTGCTTATACATACATGAGAATATAAACGAGTACACTTTTATCACTTTTTTGTAATCATAAAGTTTATAGGAAAAAGGAACCCATTGGAGTTCCCTTTAAGCTCTTTTCAGACTCTCCAAACATGAAAATATTTTCGAGTGATCTTGTTCATTTCACGCTCATTAAAGTATTTGAAGAAAACATTTGTTGAGCGGTATATTATCTCTTTTTCGGTCTCACTAGACTATTTTACGAAAAAGGACATTTTGGAGTTTCCTTTGAGTGTTTTTCAGACTCTCTAAATATGAAAAAACCCAGAGTTTTCTTTCTTTGGACTTGTAAAACAAACATCGAAAGACCCATATGGGACCGAACCACTCCTTCCTAGGGTTTGTTAAATATAATATAAAGGACTCATCCTTCGGATGAGCTTACAGTTCAAGCATATGTCATCCTCCTGAAGCTTGTGTAAAAATAAAGAGGAACTCGCCATAAATTGGGAAAGAAACGTGTCTAAACCCGTATTCTATTGAAGAGTCACTTTTTAACATGACACCCTTTCACTCGCTTTATGTCTAAGTTGGAAAACCTGCTTGTCTCTTGATCATACTCCTTTATAAGATTAAAAATTGGTCTGTGATCCTTGTTGTTGAGTCAATGTTTCCAAGACAGTTGTTGTGTTGTCAATATGTTCAAAGAGAAGTTCAACCCGAAAATCCTTCTATTGTGTCGCCCATTTCTGCAGTCATTAAGTCATCTATTGTGTCTTCCATCCCTGAGTCAGTCCTGAATCACTTGTTACTCTGATCTACTTCAAATCTTGTTACCTGTTTCGTGTCATTGATGGGGGATACATTAAGGCCCTCATATGACGAGTCTTTTCCTATCGAATTCAACTCATTATCCAAGAATTAGACTTAGAAACTAATTGGTACCTTGGAACTTGCATGCCTCAATGGTAGGTTTCCTCGCCTTCGACAGTGGGTTTTTCATTATTGACCCATGATCGGGAGATTTCGCCGAGTGTTCGACTTCATATCATTAATTCACATTCGTTGGATTGTACTAGAGTACCTTGGGAGTCATTGACATTAATATTGATTTCCCTCGAACTTGTTAACGATATACACTAATGATCGGTAATCAAGTGGTTTCTACCATGTTCAACTTCATCACATGTATTCGCATGGTTAGATTCGTACTATAGAGTGGTGGAGATGAAGACTCTGAATATTTTTTGACAAATTCAGGTTGTGTTGGAGTATATCCAGATTGTACTGTTACATAAGATCCACTTTCTATGTCTCATGGCTATGTTCAAATTTGAGTCTCTAACACATAGATCCACACTGCATTTTTGGTGGCCATGTTCAGATTTGAGTCATAATGGCATGGATCTATAGTGTATGTTTGGTGGCCATGACTTGTCTTACTTGACATGGATATTTACATGTCGGCATTTATGATTTGATTCATTTTTATTCTGAGTATGGGAATGCCTACCTCAGTGATGATATATTATTGTATTGCATTTCATTGTTTGTTGGCAGATTTCTGACCGACGTGTTCCTTGTTCCCTACACACACTCGACAAATTATTTTGCTATCACTCTGTTCTAACTTCATACTTTGGGGGGCTCTCTGTTACACATTATTTTCTTCACCCTTATGACCGTTAATGATGTAACCCTATCTGTTGTCTTCAGAGGGATCAGTGGCCTGAATTCCTGAGGAAATAAGGGAGAAAAACTTTACATGAGAGATGAAATCATATTTTCCTTTATAAAAAACCCTAGTAAGGAGGATCGTCGCACCCTGTCCAGTTCTATGGGTGCGACGATACCAGACCGTCGCATGTTGTACTAAACTTGGCCTACGACATCGTCGCACTCTGTTTAGTTATAGGGGTGCGACGATTTTCGTACGTGGGAAAAACGAGCATCTTCTCGATGCTTCTAGAAGGAGAAGCTTCTATGGTGAGGTGGCCTCCGATCGGTTTGGATCTTACTCTCTTTTCTGATTTAGTGGGATCATCCTAACCTCCTCACCTTATCCTCTTCAGCTAATAAAAGGAGAGGAGTTCTCATGGGAAAAGTTAGTTGTTTTGTAGCTTGGGAAATTTAGCTTGATTGAGTTGGAAAGTTCTTGAATTTTGTATCTTGGAGTTTTTTGGAGCTTGTATGTTGGATTTGAGCTTTGATTTGTCAAGATAGATTATTGATCTCAGAATCCATGGAGAAGAAGTGTGTGGGAAGCAAGGAACTATTGGAAGGGACCTTACAACATCAAGGCATTGGTTGTATTCTCCTTTTCATATCTTTAATACAGTGATATAATTATTTCCCATAAAATTGGTCTTATTTTATTGTATGACTCCTTGATCACATACATAGGTTTTGTTAAGTATACGTTGTTGCTTTCACTTCCTTGGCTTGTGTATTTTTATAGGTTCAACATCCCATAGGCCTTGGAATGGAGCGAGGACAAATGATATTTAAAAGAAATGTCATTTATCTCTTGTTAGTTAGTATGATTGATGATTAAAACTTAGGGAAAGTTTTATATTTTGTCTTGTTTTGTTCTAGTTTCGGGGTGAAACTAGGGAGATCTGTTTGTGTCCACACTTACCGATTTGTCCGATAACAGTCAAAGACATTATAATCGACACTCTTGAGGAAGGGTACTTTTCCGAATGGAAGGATTCAATGAGAACACTGCACGGAAGTACCAGATCAGGAAGTGGAATTTCTTCACATCCTTAGAATTTGTCAAGGGTTTAGCTTGGTTGGATGAAGCCATATCAGAATAGGTGGTAATGGTGCTGGAATCTGCCCATGGAGTGGGATATGGGATTGGTGACAATATGTGTTACAAGGATATGGAAGGATGATATGCGGCACAGAGAAACTAGAAGAGCAACAATGGTGAGGGAGTGGAAGGCGAGAGTGGTATTGAGTTGAATGGAGCCATAATGACACTTGGTTGGTCTCACATGTGAAATTCTTGTCCCATATTTTCGTTGGGTTGTCTTGTACACAACCCTAGTCCATTTGTTGGGATCGACATGTTGGATTCTATTTTGTGACACTTGCATTAATGCCGAGTATTGCAGTGCTTTTTACAAGTAACTTCCGCTTTTGTCCTGAATTGGGGGAATCGTCCTTTTTCCAGTAGTGTTAATGGGTCCTCATTTCCATAATTAGATGTAATGAACATGTGAGGATTACCTATCACCTCGACTGGTTCTTGACAATATGTGGTCGTCGCTAGTTCTTCAAAATTAATCAGATGTAGATGGTAGAAACCATGCGTGAGTTTACTCACCGAAGTTGCGACACATGGTTCGATACAACCTGACGGGGATTGAGTAGTAGCTTACATGGACGGAGTGACCCCAAGTGGTTCACTGTATATCCTTATTCGGGCATAGAAAGTTAGTTTTCGCGTGAGAGGTAGAAGAGTAGGCATAGTTGGTTATGGTAGGATCCATTGGCTAACCATTTCTTCAATAGTTGTGTCAGAGTCGTCTGTATGCTCAATGGGGTTGGGGAACATTCATCCAGGGAGAAGCTCGTCGTGGGATATTGAGGGTCGCCTTCTTTTCCTAAAATATAATTGGGCGATCGAGGATATAGGGTGTTTCTTGGGGAGTTTGTAGCGGTCAGTCATATAGTGATCACGCACAGTGCACCTCTGGTTGGATATCCAATGCCTATCGCAAGGACATGTGTATTAACGAATGTCGACGTTTGGTCGAAACCTTTCTCGAATGGATGCTTCAAAAACTACCCATTCGTGATATGAGTCATGGTGTGAAACCCACCAACGCACAAGAAATTTGAGGAGTATTGTATCAAATGCATGAGTCCTCTGATATTCGGGAGTGCATTGTATCCATGCAATAAAAGTATCCAGCGGTTCGAATCCATCGTACCATTATGATCCACATTTGTATGTGTGCTCCTCTTCAAAGATATGGACACATCTCTTTGTTGACACCTTGTATAGATTTGTTTTCCACCTCTCCATGGAATCCTCAAAATCCATGTCATAAGACTTGATACTTATCTAGCTTAGTTCTCCACATGTAGTGGGGTTGATGTAGTCCTCCCTGCGCCTTGTGATCTTGTAAATATTTTCAATGATTGAGCTCTGTGTATCCTCATCCACAGGCTCATTATACCTATCTCCTTCATAAGGATCTAATGGCACGACCACGTGTAGAGTGCCTTTTTCAAAGGACATCTGCCTCTTCATCAGGTTTAACACTGCATTATTTCCAAACACCTAGTCAATACCTAGTATTGCATGATATGGATTAGATTCATCCATAATATCGATAAACTCAAAGTTGGCCTTTGTTTTCACTTATTATATGTTGAATTCTACTTGTTCTAGATCTGCATCACATCATGGATGTAAGCCTTTATTGCTTCTCTTAATAATAATAGCTTGGCCTATTCCCGTACTTTTGTCTCTTTTAAGTTTACATATGAATATCATACTTGCTTCATGTAGTTAGATTTTCTTTTATCTAACCTTGTGCAAGTAGTAGAAAAGGAAGATCCTTTTGTTTAAGTGGAGGGAGATCATGATCGATCTAGGATTGGATCCAATGTTGGAGAAACAAGGAGTAGCGAGGGAAACCTCTAAAAAAGGTGCACTCTCTTCTTATTTTCATGTGTGAATAGACATGAGTAAGGGATGTTAGTGTCCACTTTCTCTATTCTATCTTACCCGAAGAAAACCCATGTAAAGGGAGCTTATCATGTCCACAGAGTAAGATTTCTCACAACAAGCGTACCCTTTGACAAGTCGGCTCAGAAACAAAAAGTGGACAAAGCAACCAAGGGACATGTCGGCTAATTGGTGAAGGGGTACGTCGATTGAGGCAGAGAGCTTATATAAGCCAAGTGATGAAATTCATTTGGAGGAAGGAAAGGTTGGAGGGGAGACAGATTTCATTATCACAAGTTGGAAGTGCTAAGGTAGCGACCAAAAAGGAAGGTAAATCTCCCCCCAAGGAGCCAAGTCGACATAGTTGGGTGACTTGATTAGCTACCTTAGGGAAACAAAACCGAAGAGCTGGTTGGGGAAGTATTTATTGAAGGAAACTGGTGAACATATGATATGTGGTAGCGAAGGGAGGTCGCTCCAAGCTAAGGAAAAGATAAAGTTTGAACCAAGAAAGGGGACTGATGCACTAGGCATATTTGCAGGCATTGCAATGACGAAGAATGAAGTAATTCTTCGAATTGTAGTGACGAAAGAAGGGTGCACAAGGGAAGCTCACCGAAGAAGAGTTGCATTGATTTTGCACAAGTTATTTGTAACAGAGTTAAAGTTGCTCATATAAACTTTCTTTTTGTGGCACAAGTGTTTAGCTCGGCACATTGTTTTTTTGTTTCATGTAAAGAAGTCTTTTGGGTATTAGGTTGGTTTGGGCGCCCACATATATGTTTCATTTGTTCTATGTATGAAAGGTTCTTTTACTATTGAAATAGTTAAGTATAAGAAAACACATGCATAATTTAAGTAACGAATGAAATAAGATGAAGGTGTAGGTCGGGTTGAGTAAGTCGGTTTGGCCCTGCCATCGAACAAAAGACATATGTGTCACACGTTGACTGGGAACATTGGGTGTTTTCTGCTGCCCAACCAGATGTTTTCCAGGAACGTGACACTATCCCTTCATTCTAGGAATATCCTTTTGCAACCAATCTTGCCTTGTGTTTTTCAACATTTCCATCTAAAATGATCTTCCTTTTGAACACCCATTTACATCCAATGGGTTTTCATCCATCGAGAAATCATACCAAGTCCCATGTGTCATTATTTCTAAGTGCAGATGTTTCATCATCCATGGCCAATCTCCAAGACTCCTTATCTTCCATCTCCATTGCCTCTTTCACAGTTCACTACAAGGATAACACCTTCTTGTGGAGGTTTTAACGAAACGTCCCCAAAAAAAATTATCTTTGATGTTTATAGCGGAGGTGGGTGGCCGAAGGTTTTTACGGAGGTTTTTTTTTATTCTCACTTTTCTTCCTAAGACGCCTTGTTTCTGGTGCTCTACACCGACTAGGATATCTCCATTAATGGATTCCACATATTTCCAAATTTTGGAAATTACCACGAATTTTCATTTCCTCTCAATGGTGCAACCATGCCTCTTCAGGACAGAAGAGACCAAGTAAATTATTTATTACCTTCATATTTTCATTTTCATCCAATCAAAATTAGAATTTAGCTTGAAATTTCACATTTTTTTCAATTTTTTTCTTTTTCACACAGTGTGCCTGAATGGTTCAGCTAGCCCTGAACCAGTGTGTACTGTGTTAAATACATAGAGAGCACCACCTTTGGTGTGTACTATATTAAATACACAATGATCACCATTGTTTGTGCATCCATATATGTTTTCACCAATGTTGTTCAATCTAACGCACCGCGATAAATTACTAAAAAACAAAGCAGTGTGTACGTCGGAAGACCCTGATAAAGATGAAAATTGTGCTCATACCCACACTGGCCCATCACACTTCATTAACCGCACAACTAGCTCAACAATACATAAAATTTAACCTAGAAGTGCACCAATTTTAACTAACTGCACTAGGGTGTACAAGAAAAATAATGCCCCTGAAAGTCAATGTTCAAACGCACTGCCATACTTTATAAAAAAATACATGCACTGAATAAATTGCATCGCTATCATTTAACATTACGCACTGGTACACTTCACTTAACTAACTGCACCACTAACATAACAATTTATAAAATTTAACGTAACGATGCAACCATTTTAATCCAACACATTGACACTATATACAGAAACACACCGAGACATATGTTTCTTGAATTTTCATAGTGGGGTGTCTCATTGGATGCCTCGTTCCCGGTGCACTCACATTTACAATGCACTGAGGAACAAAAGGATGGCGCTCCACTATCACGGTGGTTCTGATGTGTTAACAATAACACCTTGCACCGGCCCACTCTGTTGTTTTGGTGGACGCCCTGTAACCGATGTTGTCAACAACAGAACACACTGTTAAACAAAATGTCGGTGCTCCAATAGCATGGTATCACTGGTGTGTTTATATCAACACATCACACCACATAAGTTCATATTCAACAATTTCACTGGTCGGTGTGGATGGATCAAAACAACACACTTGTAATGTAAAGAGAAAGGCACCGGGATGATTTTTCACAAATTTACGGTGAAGTGCGTCTTATGGTAAGCATCGCTAAGATGCTAGGAAGTGCACCAATTAAGATAAATGCACCAGTGCGTTCTATTAATCGAACACGCAACAAATTTTTTGAAACATAAATTTCCTCTGCAGTGCATCAAATAAATAAAACACATTGGTAATGTGTACTACAACACAATGAGAAAAACACATAATAATTTACCATCTTGGTTCATTTTATGGGATGCCCTGTCACTGATGCATTATCATACAAATGCACCGGTATCAACACATAGTAAGGTGTGTTACTTTAAACAAAACGCATCGGGGCGATTAAGTAAGTTGTACTAGGAAAAATAGTTTAAAAATTATCATTACGGTGCGTCATGAAAAGACAACACATCAGTTAAAATTATTCAGTGCATGAACTAACATAGAGAGTCGTTGCTTTTAATATAACCTAGCGCACAATGTGGTTTAACACCAACCCTTAACTCGTGTGTTATATATCACAACGCACCATTAGAGATATTGGTGCTCGACTAACAATGATGCACCGGTGCATTATATTTAACAGATGTATGTTTGGTGCCTTATGTTTGATAAGGAGCATCGGACGCGGTGCATATGTATTTGTTGAGATCACTGCTTACTTTTTCACTTTTTTTTTGCAAACATAAACTATTTTCAGTTTTTGATAAATACAAATTAATTATATATGTTTGTGTTTTATATTTTAAATTCATGTTATCTATATGTGTGCCTAAAAAGGATATTATGTGAAGCATATACGTTGACGACGTCGAGCACAGTAGCAAAAGTAGTAGCATCCAGAAGAAAAACAATTTAATTAATAGTACATATGCAAACCTCGCAATTAAATTTTTTGGAGGTTTTTCTTTGCAAAAGAAAGAACATAGGTCACTCTTTAGTGTCTCTCATAATTTAGTGCATGGACTTGATAATATACCACTTCCTCAATGCTCTGCCTCACATCTCCTCCTTCACGGGCCACTTGAATTTCTCCAATATACCATCCTCGTTATTCATGTAGCCATAATATGAATTGGCATCAATTCACTTGTAGATATCATATCTACACCTCCTCTTCTTCGCCTTGAGGGGGCTTATCGAATAGCTCTTTGAGGATGGGGAGTAATTTCATAGCCCCGAAGTCTTTGTAATCGGATCCCTTTCCTGTGGAACCAAGCACATCAACTTCATTCCCTTCCAAGTTCGTCATCTTGGCCACTACTTTGGCATAATTAGGACTTCCAAGATCTACGATCAGAGCTTCCCAGTGCCCCTTTTCCCTGTTCAACAAGAAACGACCCTTGTGGATGTCTTAATTAGAACATTGTGTCAGCCTCAAGATTGACCTAATATCCATATAGTATATTTAATATAATTTAAGAAGCACATTTGGAAAAACAAATGATGATCCATAAGCTTTGTCAGCATGTCTCATCGCTACCCTGAGATTCTCACTCATGCACTTACTAAGAAATCCATCATGTTTCTTTTTCTCCACAACCATGAACTTGATCGCTTTCTCATCCATAAGGGGAATGTGGGAAATAATTTCTCTCTCTCTCTCTCTCTCTCTNAGACTTGATCCTCTGTCACTCCCTCAATGCTCTGGCCCACATCTCCTCCTCCGTGGGTTGCTTGAATTTCTCCAATATATTGTTCTCATCATCACTATCATCATAATAATTGGCGTCAAATCAATTGTAGATCGCATACATATAACTCCTCTTCTTCTTCACATGGGGCTTATCATATAGCTCATTGATGTAAGGCAGGAATTTCTCAGCCACATTTGTACATTTGGTTGTTGGAATATTATAACATGTCATCTTCCAACAATCAATTGTACAAGTGCGATTGAGAAATTGCTCCCCGACGTCAAAGAGATATTCGATAAGACCCCTGAGGCGAAGAAGAGGAAGTCTAGGTATGTGATATACAAGCGAATTGACGCAAGTTATTATGGTGATAGTGATGATGAGAGCGGTATCATGGAGAAATTTGAGCGACATGCAGAGGAGGATATGCAGGCCAAACCATTGAGGGAGTGGCAGAGGATCGAGTGTATCTAGAGGGAGGTCATTTTGACGATCAAGAGTGGTGAGTTCATTTCCATTAATTTGGTCTTATTCGTGGAAGATGAGGATGTGGTGGAAGAAATGGGAGAGATGGACAAGGGAAACCAATAGTAGAGAGAGCGAGAGTTTGTTTCCCATGTGCCCTTTCTAGCTGAGAAAGCAATGGAGTGCATGGTTGTGGAGAAGAAGAAACATGATGAACTTCTTAGTAAGTACACAGGTGAGGATCTCATGGAGGATCAAATCGAGGCCAAGGAAATTCTTAATATTTAGCGATAAGACATGCTAACAAATCTTATGGATAACACAAGTCCCCAAATCTGTGTAACTACAAGATAACTCACCATTGTCACCTTAGTAGGAAATCCCCATGTTTTAGCGATGAACTTGATCCACCACAGGGGAGGCGTCCTCAGTAACCTCAAGGGATCAAATATCAAGTGATATAGCCAAGATTGGAGCACCCTCTCACTAGTTACCTAAGTCAAAGGTCTATGTATATGGATTGAGGCAAAGGGAAGTATTTTGGGTACCTGCCT
>SNQJ01S0053869.1:58431-75653 GCA_010110895.2 Picea sitchensis
AATACCTCAAGAAACAGTAGACAATGAATATATATGCTAGTTGATACAAAATTGCAACAAAATAAGAGTCTATAACAACAAATAGTATTTTGTAACAGCCACAAGAAATCTGTCTCGGAATTGCAAGAAAAGATAATCAAAATTTAGCATTTGTTCAATAGATCAATTATCAATTATTACAAGCAATTTATAAGTGAGTTTATAAGCTAATGTTAGGCCGGTGTATGCAGAAAATTCAAGTAAATTAGATGGTTGTAGTAGTGTTTTGCAACAACAACAATAAACTTAGAAGATTAGGCTAAGCTAGAGTTAGAAGAAGTTAGGGAAACCTTTAGATAATGATGTTTGAAAGTTTGTTTGATCAAATTCCTTGACAAGAGCAATGAAACTAGTGATTTTTGGGATATGGATTCATTTATAAAAACACTATAAATGTAACTTGGAGAATGATGATAACAATGTCTAAGGAAATAGGATGAAGTTTAAGGTGCTAACACCTTAGGGCCTTAAACTTCAATCCTTGAGATACGAATTTGCTAGAGAGAAATCTATTTTGGGCTCTAGTGAATTCCCTTCCTTCCTTGGACCTTTTTTAAAGATAAAAGCGACAAGATTCTAGAACCAAAATCCTAAAGTGTTATCACTTTAGGGATTTATAAGTTCGCCCTAGGTAAGATTTCTTAACAAATTAATGGATGAAATAATCTAGAAAGAGGAGGAAACACCTTATGCTCCTCTCTTAGGGTTTAAACAAGTAATATGCCTTCAATATGAACAAGTAAAACATACCATAATAATTCAATAAATGAAATGAAATTGCATATTTTACTTACTTCACCAAGATTTAACCATGCACAAACCCTAGTTGCAGAAAATTTCACCAAGAATAAGACAAAAAGAATCCAAAAGTTGCCCTCCAAGAGATAGTGCATAAGTAAAAGAACAACGTTGCCCAAAGATAGCAAAAATTTTAGTCCTCCTCTTGTGTGAGAGGAATGATTTGTGAAAAATGAATGGTGGCTAGCCATACTTATATGGGAAATCCTAGCCACCCAAAAGTCATGTATTTTCAATAAATGAGCGTACTTCTTAATTTGCCAATTCAAATTACAAAAACTTCAATTTTTACAAAAGTAAACCCCAAAAAAGTGACGTTGTCCCTTCTTAGGGTGGTGTTGAGCTCCACAGGTGAAACATTGGGCTAGAAATGCACAACATTGCACTTCCAAAGGCCATAAATCATGCCATACTTGCCAAATCATCATTTCAAAAGCCTTCTCCGTCAAAGCATCATCTCCATCAAACCCTAGCCCTCTCAATGTTGATGTCATGAACTAGATGGGTGACGTCTAGGTGTCCAAAGACCAAGGTCCAAGTGGAAAAAGGCAAGAGATCACCAAAAATTCATGCCCAGGTGCCTCCAAAGTAAACGCCCTTAATCAAGGTGCAATGTCCATCATCAAGTGGTTCCCTAGGCATGGGGTCTAGTATCCATCACGGGTCTCCAAATCCCTCATGGAGGTTGAAATGAATTCATCTCCCCGTGAATATATATTCACCAGTAAAGGTCCTACAAAGACAAATAGATGCACCCTCCAAGGGTCCACAAGTCACACGAATCATGCCAAGTAATCCATATCTAATACAAGAACCACCCAAAAATCCCCCCTTTTCAAATTAAGCAAATGCTTAAAAACCTTGTAAGTTTTTCCTAATTTAGGTATGGTAGGGGTGTCATGGTTCCCTATTGGGTTAGCCAATCCCCATGTCAAGGGAAGTTTTTTGAGAAGAATCTGTCTAACTCATGTAGTGATTGTGAGGTGGATTTGGGAAACACTTCCAGGTATGGGGTCCTTGACATGCAACGGTTTGTATTGTCTCATTTATGGGTTCCTTTGTAGAGGGTGTGTTTCATACTTTGTTTTCAATGCAACCTTTTTCGAAACCCTTTTCCATTTAATTTATTAGAGTCTGAACATTGAGTATTATATGCAAGGGAAAGCAAAGAGTATCGCAATGCCACTTGAAGCTAAGATACATTGAGTGCCATGTGCAATGGAAAGTAAAAGACATTGCAATGATCCCCCTCGACAAGAGGGACATTTATTAATTATGTGATTTATCTTGCAGATCCTTCATTTTTTGGAAAAGCATTTCATTGTTCCCAAGACCTAAGGGTGAGCATCTAGAAGGATAATGATTGGTTTTTATATTTTTCTAGCTACAATACCTCTGGGCCTTCAACCCCTTCTTCCCATGAAATGAGGTACAATCCCTTCTTGAACCCAAAGACCCAAAATATAAGGGAATGAAAGGGTAGAATGATGGAAGGTGGTAAGTATGGAAAATAATGAACGATGACCCTTCAAAGAACTTCCCAATAGAAACTCTTTTCCAAAGAATGACCTACTTACTAGGAGACCATGTCACTCACCAAGGTGAAACTAGGAAAATGTATAAATTCCAAGTAAACGTTCTATAATCAAGATATGATCCTTTGGAACATGATCAAAAATTTTAAATATTAACATGACACTTACCATGATATCGAACTTGTTACCTCATAGAGAAAGGCACGTTGTCTTCTTGGACCAAGCCGATGTGGTGGATGTTTCTCTACTACCAATGATTCATGATGAGGCGTTGATAAAAAGAGGGGCCTTTCAAGATCTGTTGGTCAATCTAACTCTCAGCACTCCATGTTTTCTACCTATGGGCCTCGAGATATAATCTCCTTAGTTTCCCCTAGCCTGGGGGGTAACAGGTTGTTTTTACAAATGTGCTTCTTAGCTTCTATTAAATATACAATATGGAGATTAGGTCAATATTGAAGCTGACACATTGTTATAATTAATACATCCACCGAGGTCCTTTCTTTTTGAACGGGGAAAAGGGGCACTAGGAAGCTCCGATTGTAGAGCTTGGAAGTCCTAATTATGCCAAAGTAGGGGTCAAGATGATGGACTTGGAAGGGAAAAAATTTGGTGTGCCCAGTGCCATAGGCAAGGGCCCTAGTTACAGATACTTCAGGGCTACGAAATTCCTCCCCATCCCTAAAGAGATATCTGATAAGCCCCCTCGAGGCGAAGAAGAGGAGGTGTATGTATGTGATCTACAAGAAAATTGACGTAGTTCATATTATGGCTACAGGAATGACGAGGACAGTATCTTGGAGAAACTCAAGCAACCTGAAAAGGAGGAGATGTGAGGCAAAGCACTGAGGAAGTGGCAAAGGATCGATTCCATGCACAAAATTATGAGTAGCACCAAAGAGTGACCTATGTTTTTTCCTCTACAAATCAAAACCTTCGCAAAACTTTAATTGTGGAGGTTTGCATATGTACTTTGTTAATTAAATTGTTTATCGATGCATTTTTATGTAACAACTGCTCTGGTGGGATTTCAATCGCACTGGTGTGCTATAAACAATATAACACACATGTATATTGTGTTTTTTTCAAATCATGTTGTTGTTGTTGTTGTTTGATTTATAAAATGTATAATAAGTACGTTAATGATTTCTCTGTTTTTAAATTACATTTAAGATCTATCACTCATTACAATTTAGAATTGTCATATAATGTTTAACTTTAGTTTTATGAAATCGTTTACTTTGGATTGGAATTGTGAAAACTTAAACTATTAATGACATGTAATGTTAAATTCATCTTCAAGATGAATTGTTTAATTTCCAGCAAGATACAATATGTTGATTAAGCATGTTTGCAAAGAAAAATTACTTTTATGAAATGTTATTTTCTCATTTATTTTATTGATAATATTATAATAATTGTTCATAATTACATTTATAATTGTTATATTTACGAGTAGTGATGGTACAAATATCTTCCACATTGGGATATTCTTTTTTTTTTCAATTATTATATTGGGATGACTTTTTTCAAGTGTCATAGTAGACTATAAAATGCACTTCACTTTATATTAATACTGAAAAAAAATAATAAATGTGTTAATAGATTCAATAGGTTTTTTTTTTGTTTGTAGGCGTGTCAAATTTGTTTCAAATGATCGTGTTAAAATTTTATTGCAAAAACAAAGACCTGTATTTTTTAATTATGATACATGTTACACGAAAAGTATTAAAATAATAGGAAACAATAACATTTTTATAATTTTTTTGTATATTTGGAATTAATAAAAATATATCTATAAATGCATGCAATTTATCAAATAATAACACTTATATAAAAATATTTATTTTGAATCCATAAAAATAGATCTATAGATGCATGCAATTTCATCAAAGATGATTCTGTAAAAATGAAACACAATGACAAATTATTTGGAAATGGTGAATTTCATTAATTGGTTTATGCAGTCCCAACCACCACCATGTTTTTTAAGACAAAACAAAATTTGACATAAAGTCATTATATAACATGGACATATGATATTTTCCCTCCCAAAAATTTTAGTTTTACATAATGTGCATGCATCCTATGACATTAGTGTCTATGTAAATTCTACAATTACTAATATTCATTCTCATATTTTTTGTAATCATGTACTCAAAATCATTTTATTAATACATATGCCTTATCAAATAACTAATATATAACTGTCATATGTTCTCCACAATTAATCCTAAGAGATTCTTAAATAAGTGATGATTTACATATTACCTTTGTGAGCATGTTTGATATTATAGGGCCCTTCGCATCATGAATAATCCATAAAGCATCAAATTTAAGGGCAAAGTCATTATTTTTCACATGTGGGTCATATTAGGACCTAATACAATCTGTAGTGTGCAAATATTATAATGACTAAGGTTCATTATTAATATATATAAAATATTAAGCAAACTCAATAAATAAAATAAACAAAAGTCCATGTGTAGAAGTTATAGGGAGCTTAGTCCCCATCATTGAGGTAATGATTGTAGCATGCAACCAACCATTTTATCAAACTAATGTCGACTTAAGCAATACATTTACATTACTTCCATTGAAAATCCAAAAATACAATTACTCAATCATATTTTTCTTATGTCCCAAAGGGACGTCTAAAGGTAGACCCAATGAAGACATTTTTTACGAGTTGTTAGTGTCCTACGAAAGTTATAGTTTATTAACAACTCGTCGCCAGGAGATAAACTATGTATTGCATGCACAACAACAAATCCGGATGCATTCTTTTCCATAAAGAACAGTTTGTCATTATAGTGTTCCTCAAAGGAAAAAATTTCACTAAATAATGAGGCCCCACAACTATTTATGAACCCTACGATGTTCCCATGAGTTCGTGGACGACCGTCAATATATAACAAGTTTTTCTTGTTAAATTTTACAAAATCATAACCATCCATGCACATACTATACATAGAAATGTTATGTTTGTATTTGAGAATATTCAAGTAAATAGACCGATTATAAAGAGGACCACAAAATGGAATAGGTGTCATTGATTGTTTGGGAGGAACAAATACATGTGAAAGGATAAACAACACAAGATTTGCAACATCTATTTTAGACTTGGCAATCATATAACTATAACCACAAAAAAAGAATTTGGTTCCAACATCGAGCACATGCATGGATGACAACCAAGCGCCATACAAAGCTCGATTGTAATTGGTTTCGTATTTACCTTCTAGATGGATAGGAAGAGGGAAGTCATCACTACCTTCCAACAATTGAACAAAGTTTGGTGTGTACTTGAACATTCATGCTCTTAGCTTATACAACTTTTTTGATCTTCTAGTAGTGATGGTTTGGGTAGTATTGATATCATACTTTGGCTCACTATAAGAACTCTATGTTGACTCAACAGAAGGAGACAGGTTGGCAAATTTAGGAGGAAACATAGTTGATCTGATTTCCAAATTTTCAAAAAAGGAGCACATGGAAGTGCTCCTATGTGTATTTTATGTATCACCTATTGCATTATCAACCATAGTGGTAAGTATTAGACCATAAATTTGGGTATTCAACCATTAATATAATGAGACAATATGACACATTGAGGGTTATTCTTCAACCCTTTACATTTTGAACAGCCACATACCACTAACATGTCATAAAAGAGATCCAATTCACGGTGTAATATCGTTGACCCAAGTTGCAGGTTACTGGAAGATAGCATGTTACAATTGGCAGGGTAAAGAAGTTGTCCATTTTCACCAAGCATTTGTATGCAGTATCTTTCTCCTAATAAGAGCTTGCAACATTTTTTCACTAGTGGAATATCTTGCCCATTCGTACTTGATCCCAATTTATGATCCTACAAAATTCAATGAACAATTATTCAAATGCAAGTGCATAAATGACATAAATTCAATCAAATNAATGGTGATGGATAAGTTGACAAACTTGCAATGACATGGAATGATCTGGAATCTAAAGTATTGACAATTCAATATTATAACCTTCTTTCCCCTACATTTGAGCCAAAACCATCGTCAATACGTGCATGAATATGATATTAAAATTTGTCAGTGAGTTTATGTATTTTATAACGCGCTAGTTTGTGTGTGTGTGTGTGTGTATAGAATGCACCAGCGTGAAAAACTATGCAACGCACCAAACTGTCACATCCGTTAAAATCTCTGCAAACCAAAATATCTATAAATTTTAATAATAGAAGTTTGCATTTCTATTATGTCGATCAAATTGTTATCAGTGTGTTTTTTACTGTATATGCACTAGGACACATCATTTGATGAGGCGCACCGATTTGATGGAAAACTTGATTTTTAAAATATATAGTTTAATAAGTGTTTTTACATACTAATTGAAAAACATAGCGAAAAAATAGAGAAAATTTCATTTTTCAAAACATATTTGTTTATAAATGAAAACACTACTCATTAGTTCATTTTTTTGGAAGAATTTAGAGGGAAGATTTGTGGAAGAGAGATTTACCACGAAATACTTTGGAGTGGCTGTATTTTTTTGAAGAGCCAAAATTGCAAGGGATCTGTAGGGAACATACAAATTTGCAAATAAGAAATTTCAGATATGTGATTTCGTTCTACTGATTATTTCATTTTTTCTCTATTTGATTCAAACTATTTTCAATGCATGTTAAAAAAAATATAAGGGTTTCATAGTTACCTTTGATATTGGAAGTTGTAGCTTTCTTGTTCCCCTTGTTTTTAAGCAATAGAGTTTTCTAGGGTTTATTTTTATAAGCAATAGATTTTTTTAGGGTTTAATTTTTTAAGCAATAGATTTTTATAGGGTTTATTTAGTTGCAAATGGGGTGTTTGGTATCCATTGCAATGGTATCACTCATTGCATCAGATCCCAAACCTTGTCAACTCAGTCATTGTCAGTGATTTTTTTTTAAATATTTTCTGTAGTACACGGTGGGACTATACAGGAAAAACGCCTCGATGCGCACTGTATAGGAAAATTGCCCCGATGCTCATTATATAGAAAAGTGCATCGGGGCACATATATCTGTGTAAAGAACTAATTGGTCAAAAAAAACCAGTAATGATTTCATATCATATGTGTATGAGTTAGTGGTGCGCAATGACTAATATTACTTGTCAGTGTGAGTATATGTTTGACGCCTCAGTGCATTATGTTTAATGAAGCGCACCGACATAATAGATTGTATAAAAATTTCATAATTTCTATTTCTCATGATTCCTAGTTTTTTTTTTATACAAGATGGATGATAGAAGTTAAAATAAAACATCTTATTGCAATGATCGAGATGGTAGCTCATCCCAAAAAGAGAGGCATACAAGTTCTTTAAGCTTTGTTAAAAAGTTAATATATAATTTGAAATATTTGAAGTTTAAACCAATGATGTGTATTGGTTAATGCATGCCATGCATAGAAAAAACTTGAAGAAACTCGATAAGACTATTCACAATCTCAGTGCAAAAGAGCATAATTTAAGCTTTATGGAAATGTTGCAAAGAGAGGAATCTCGTCCTAAGAGAACATTAATGAATTTCTTAACATTAATCGTTAACAAGTTTTAAACACACGATTTCACTTTTTTTTAATGTTAGGCAGCGACTGATAGCGAGGGAATGGAATCTCATCCTAAGAGAACAAAAATTGTTAAGGATGTACATGATGATGACTGCTTGATCATCAATTCATCTAAAATGGTGCTTGAAGTTAATGGGAGGGGGAAAATGTTTTACAATTCTTTGAGGGATATCGTGGAAAGAACGTATAGACGTCATTTCCACTTATAATACAAAAATCAATCCAGTGATTCCAAGAATAAGGTTATATGTATACTGCAAGAAACATTTATGGAGCCATGGTCAATGAGACCCGTGAGACTTGCAATAAAAAAAAACTTACAATAACAAAAAAGAGTTATATAAAAGGTATTATTACTAAACATGTTTTTCTATAACATGTTCCAATAATTACCAAATTAATTTTTTTTCTATATTTACTTTCATGTCCATTTAAGAAAACATTATTGTGTTTTTTTCATTTTTCAAGAAGATTATGAAAATTCCAAGCAAAAAACAAGGGGAAATCCAATACATGTTAGTAGGGATGTCCAAAAGATGTACAAGAAGATGGTAAAATAAATGAACATAATTGCATCATGGCAGGATGCATCCCAACAACAACGTGCATCAGAGATATGTGATCATTCATTTTTTTTTTTGTACATAAAATTTATTTATCATATTAAATAATAATTTTCAATTGTTTTGTTGTAGAAAAGAAAACAAAATGGAACTCAATCAACACGTAAGACAGGATGACAAGGAAAAAAAGGGTTGATTGCAAAGTTTGTGAGTACTTACGTTTTCGACGTTACTTAAGTTTTCATAATTATATTTGAATAATTAGTTTACATTGATCCATGGATGTCTAATAATAGGTGTTAACATACAAAGAAGAGTCAACCGAACAATTGATCAACATTGGCTTAACTAAGGGTTGTGATTATATGTTGAAGTATCAGGGTTTAATTGAACAATTTGTAAGTAGTTATGTTGTTTAACTTCTCTTGTTTTATATTTAATGGAACAATAAGAAACCTTTATATTAACTATATATACTATGCTTTGTCATGGCGTATTAAACATGTAGGAAACAAAGTATGGAGAGGAGCTAGTAGAAAATCCTGTGATAACCGGCATGAGGCAAGGCTTCGAAACGATGTGTTTAGTTTATGAATCAATCATTGATCTGGTAGGCTTTTTTATTTACACAATCATGTATATTCTACTATATTATAAAAGTAGATTTACTTATTATGATTTATTTATATGTTTGTATATGGAACAAGAGCAGTTGGAACATCAACGATAAGTCGAGCAAGAAAACATTTGTTTAGATGATGAAAGTACAATATCGCCTACAACTGATCAAGAAATGAGGGATGCATACAACTTAAGTAATGACAACAGTTCAAGTGATGAATGAAAATCAATATAATTGAATGTTATTGCAAGTTTTATGTAGTTTGTAATATCGGTCTGTAAAAATCATGGATATTTTTGCTTAATGTAGTGGGCATAATGTCTCAATTGCATGAGGACATGTTACCGATAACTGTAACAATTACATATTGGCTCCATTTTGATTATTGTGGACCTTTACGTTGTCCCATTTTGTATGGCCATGGGTCTCTTATTCATATATAATAAAATGGGTTTGTTATTTTATTACATTGTTAAATGTTGTAAAATGTTGCATTGTTGATTAGTTAATATGTGAATGATTTACATTGTTGCAAATAATTGATTAATTGTGAATGATTTACATTGTTGCAAATAACAGAGGTATAATCCCTTGGATAAGGCATTAATGTTTTCGTTATATAAAAATGCAATAACAAAATTATAAAAAAACATATGATTATAAAAAATATTTGTAAAAACAAAAATTAAGTAAAATATATACATATTGGTGCATTCTTATGAACTCACAAAATGGTGCTTGAAATAATATAAACATATGTGTTTTTTAAGGGTTTATACGCACCAATGCATATTAAGGATACTAAAGGACTGGTACATATTAATTATATGGAATCATCGATGCATAAAATGTGCGATAATATATATCGTTTTCAAATTATACAGTGGACATGTAATAAAAATGCATCGATTATTTAAATATAATAACGACATTGGTGCTTTAAAAAACTTAAACACACCAGTGCCTTTAATAATACAAGCACCCTGGGGCGTTATATTTAGTATACGCACTGAAACTTACGAACTATACAAGCACCAGAACAGACATAAAATACAAGCACACCGAAGTTGCATACAACAAAATGGGAATCTAGGGCATATTAATCATAACCGTCCCAGTGCATTTGTTTCATATGTAAGCATTGGGGAAGTGATGTAATGGAAAACTGGTGTGTTTTTGTCTTATGTACACACCGAAGCATTTTCATGTAATAGTGCTCGTTGTGGTTTTTTATGTCCAAATTTATGTAATGGTGCACCGATGCTTTTTTAATTTTATGTACATTTCAGGGAATTTGATGTAATTTCGTTCCAGTGTGTTTTATGTTTTGGTACACCCTGGGGCATTTTAATTAATGGCGCAGCGATGCGTTTTTGACAATAAAAACACCAGAAAAAAAATCCGCTACAACCTCCACCCGCCAAATCTTTTTTAGTTATATGGAACATCTGTTAAAACATCTGCAACCAATAGAGGAGGTTGTAGCGGAGTTTGTTTTGAAAAAAAAAATCAAATTTTGTAACACTAAAAACCTCTGCTATAAGGTGTTCTCCTTGTGGTGGTTCTAGGTTCATTGATGTTAGAAAATAAAACAAATATACATATGAAATTAGACAGACTATAATTATACATGTATGATTTCCTTCTTTTCCAAGTGGATCTCCTTAAAGTTTAAGGTGGAGTTTCTTCCTCCTCTTTCGAACTTTCTGAACCCTCCTCATCGTCAATTCCATCATGAACTTCTTGTTCATTTTCTATTTCAATTTCTCGGTCTTGGGTGCTAGTTGAACCAATGACTTCTTCTCATCATCTTCTAGCTCAACCAACATGGGAGAAGGCTTAACTTTTCTGAAAATAACATTCCTTCTAAACAAAAATTGTATAGCCATTGCCAATTGGGTTTATCCCCATTGGTTTGTGCTAAGGGGTGTTTTCCCCCTGCCCAGGTTCAATCCCAAGGGTGACATGTTGATCTCTTAAATGAGTACACTATCGAAGAATCCTTGACTTTCTATAAAATCTGGTTTACCCTAGGTACCATCCTCAAAATGAGGGAAAGTGACCATTGGGTTTCCCCGAGAGTGTTTCCCTCAAAAAATTAAAATATAGCTACAAGATCCCAAAGCTTGTACCCTTTTACACCAATTCCATAGACGATGAAAATACATTTGGAAATGTTGTTATCCAACTTCCACTACTTCTCCTCATGCACATGAGCATATGCCTCACAATAAATAAAAAAATAGAAAGATGTTGAACTGAGGGATTATTTCCCATCCATACCTCCATAGGGGTCTTATCCACAAGAGATGATGTGGAAGACATGTTAATCAAGTAACATATAGTAGAAAATATTTATGCCCATAACTTCTTCTCTAAGCCGGCTCCACTAAGCATACTCCTAGCTATCTCCATCATCATTTTGTTTATTCATTCTCCAACTCCATTCTATTGATGGGTATCTAGAGTTGGCTTATGTCTTTAAATGTCATTATCCTTATAAAACTTATCAAACATTGCAGAACAAAAAATCACTACCATTATCAATGCTTAACACCTTAATCTTCCTACCGGTCTAATTTTCCAAGAGAGCTTTAAACTATTTAAATCAACTAAAAACCTCATATTTAATTCTAATAAAACATACCCATGTCCCTCTAAATAATCATCAATGACTAACATATAATACAAAGCCTTAGAAATTGAAGGAACTTTAATTGGACCAAATACATCAAAATGATTAAGTCTAACAACCTAGAAGATTTGTGAGAACTAGAATAAAATTGAACTTGATTTTGTTTTTCATATATGCAATGATTGAAAAAATCAATTTCAAGAGCATAATCATTCAATCCATCCACAAGATTTTTGTTTTTCAAGGCTCCTAGGCCCTTCTCACCTATATGGCCCAATCTTTAGTGCCATAGCATTATCTTCTTTGTAGGAAACTTTCTTTCTAAAGCAAGAGCTTGTTTAGGAGGTTCTGATTGTGAAGGTGTAGATCTTATAGATATTTCCACTATAGAAATCAAAGAACTATTACATTGAATAATGCATGCATCAAGTAGGAACTTAAATGCATTAAATTGATTCAAGTGCTTGGCTACATAAAAAATTGGGTCACAATAGTATTACATGCATTCAAGTGCTTGGCTACATAATCACCACCACCCATTCTCAAGGCAAACAATTTTTTCCGTAGAAAAAGTTTATTAAAATGTTCATTATTTTCTGCCATAGAGTTTTTAAGAGAGAGAGAGAGAGAGAATTGTGTTCATGCTTTTAGAATACTTGATGTTTCAATCCACAAGTTGGGATCGTCATCAGGATATTAACAACCTCCTAATGATGATCCCAACTTGTGGATTGAAACATCAAGTATTCTAAAAGCATGACCACACTCCCATCTCTCTCTAGAAAGTTTATAAAAAAAGATTTATCTTGATACAAATCCTAGTGAAGCAATTTTTTTTTTCATTAAAAAATTAACATTAATACATGATCACAGCATCGCCTAATCAACAACATCATAAGTAAAAGTAGTACCAGCTACTCTTCATGGAAATCACTAATGACGCATAAAATGCGTCATCGAAGGATAGCGACATGTAAACATACATAGCGTAGTAGATTAGCACATCAATTATCTTGAAGCAATTTACACCAACATTCAATCAAAAAATGAATATAAAATGACTACCCGCCCATCCTACCCTGCAAGGTTAGGACCTCCAGGACGCATAAGAAACTCTCAAGCCCAGGTTCCAATTGATTTTAACTATTTAAGGTCTCAGGGATGGCGACTATTCTGAGGAACAAGGAGGTGTCTACATGCCACTAACCCAATCAATCCAAGCATCTAGCTAAATCAACAACATCTACGATCATCTATTTCATCAATCCATCAATCCTAAACATCAATTAACCATGGTGCAAGGGTAATCATTATCGTTATCAATCATACATCAACATTTAATTATTCTTTGCGCGCGAGAGTAAACAATTTTTAGAACAATCACCCATCAACTTAAGTAATGCCGCAAGAGAAAACTAGTTGCCAATAAGTCATACATATACATAATTCCATGACCCGTATTAGTTAACATTAAATTCAAGGTGCAAGGAAGAATGACAAAGCAATGACACGCCCACTTAAATTAAGGCGCGCAAGTAAATTTCATTACTAAACTAATCATGTGTCACCATTAATGAAGGGTGCGCGAGTAATCAAGATAAAATATTGTACATCCATCATCATTCCATTTCGCAAGCAATCCAATATTAAATCACAGCAAAATCAATGGTGCAAGGTAAGCATTCATTAAATTTTATGGCACCAAAGTAACTACAAAAATCATTCAATACATCATCCTTATGCGCGCGATAATTTACTATCCAGAACAACATTCCATTCATTACATTCCAATTGCACAAGGAATCTAAGGTCCACAAATTTATTTAACACATTATATATATTATTATCTAGAACGACATTCCTTTCATTATATTTATATTTGCACAAGAGTAAGAAAATTAGATATCAATCATACATCGCGTTGGATTCATTGCACACAAGTAAACATAATTCTGAAACAATCATACATTCACCTAATTAATAGCTCATGAGTAATCCATTCATTCATTTAATCGTACATTTAACATTATTCTCAAAGTGAGTGATAAATTCAAAACACATATATTAACATTTGTTCAAGGCGCTCATGAAATCTAACTACATCGATTTAAGATTATTTTTGAGTGATCCAAGCCCCAACGGTCCTCTTTAGTTCAACTACATACCTACTAACCTAGCTACACATTTCTTAATAACATAATAAGAATTGGCACAACCTTGCACATCACTATCTAAGGTAATAAATCGATCGCAAAGGAACTAGAGGGGTTTCTATTACTTACACACCCCCATTAAAGAACTATAAGGAGATACATCACACAAGTAAAGGATTAAAGTAAATCTACACTTGTATCCAAATGAAGGAGTTATGAAGGACCCAAGTCTTTTAACAACCATAATCCAAGCACTCAAGCTAACTTAAAATATGTTAAAATAAATCAGGAAACAGATAATAAGTTACAATAATAAACCATGTTCCGAGGTTAAGTCGACCTCCATAGTAAAGAACAAAAAGAGTATCAAGACATCAAACAAACAGGCAACAAAATTGGATATTTTAAAGAATGAGCAACAGAATCAAAATCCCATTGACTTAGTACTGTGCAGGAAGGTTTAATGTTCAACGCTTAAAGGGAGTAGCACTGCAGATGTGGAGGAGTAAAGGAGGTTGTCAGCAAAGAAAATGAAATCCCAGGGCCCAATTGCAGCGAAATGACAGCTATGTGTTGGGAGCAACGCCCAATTGTGGTGATACCAAACAAGCAGAGATCTTTGTCAGAAAAATGCACCCGTACCCCCTTTTCAACAATTTTAAGAACACACAGAGAAGGGCCAGCAATAAAAACGTTGGAATTAAGGAAAAATCGAGAAGACGAGCAAATAAACGTCGAGCAACAGTAGGTATACACACAATCTAAGCCTCTGAGGGTAGAGACAAATTAGTTGGTGATTTATACCTGACGGGAGGAGGTAATAAGTAATTTGATAAACGAGCAAAAGCAGCAATCACAATAATAAAGTCACTGAGGTGAGGAGAGGTCAGTTCGTTGAAAAGGAGGGATTTCACTAGGCAAAGAAACGATGGGCGAATTTAGAAAAACGTTGAGTGAAAGGGGTGAATAAAAATGGAAATTGTTGGGAAAATTAATCGCAAAAATGCTGAGCAAAAATACCAAAAATCGCAAAGGTTAAGGCACATATCCGTCAAGACAAAAGGAACGATGCGCACAAATAAAGGGTAGTATCCATAGATAGGAGGCATAGATAGTCTCCTTAGATCACCTTCAACCATACTGAGATTGCTACACAAGGGTCGAAATTCAAAGGAAGAGTTTCAGTTTAGATCTAAGGATGGTTTATTAGTTTTAGTATTTTAATCAAGCACCACAAGATTTATTTTTCAGAGCGTTTAGTTATTCAAGCTAGAATGAAATGGGTACAATCAAGACAACGGTATTCAAAGTTCTGGCAAGCAAGACTGAAAATGCTTAAAGATGATTTTTTCCTCCCGAAAATGATGCACTTTGACCCCTTGCAGGGTTCGATCTGAAGGCCTCTCTAGGAGAGGGTTCTGCGCACCAAAAATTCTACCTTGGCTACTACAGCAAGCCACCGAAGGTTTGCTCTTTAGGGGTGGAGGTTCTTGATCATCCCTCTCAGAATGAGTCTAGAGTTGTGGTTGAGTACAAGTCTGATATGGAAGGATCAACAGGGAAGGAGCTTGCCACGACTAAGTATGGGTTACAGTCACTATGCAATTATACTTGATAGGGGATGTATTAGATGATTCAAGGATGCTAACCAGTAATTGCAAGCACATAATTAACTAACAAATGTACCAACAATCTCAGCGAAGGCTAGACAAAAAAATTAGGACTATAATTTACCATGGCACCATCCAAGTTCTGATGTCTGGGTCGAAAAGAAGGAGTCCAAAAATCAAGGAGTTTAGCAATCACTTATTTGTGGAAAAAATGGAATCACAATCCAGAAATCCTTTTGATCACACTCTATCTATCAAGAACTTTCTAATTCATTAACAGTTTTACAACACGGTTATGACAACTTCAACCAACTCATACAATTTTAAACTGCATAGAATTTAAATCACAATAGGATTACCGTAACCGAAGGAGAAGGATCTGATGTTGTTCTTTCATGCTCGTGCTCCCTCCTGTCTCCCACCTGTTAACCATCGAGACTACACCAGTACCTCCCAGCCAAATCTAGGGGTACTCTTCTTCCCCCTCGGCCCCACGAGCCGCAAAGGGGCCATGCACAAACACAAAACCAGAGAAAAATCTAGATCCCAGCTGGCCTTGCAAGGTCGAGATACCACTCTTCTTTCAAGTTGGGTATCCCAACTCCCACAAGAAAAACCAGTCAAAGAAATTCCGACAGCATAACTTTACGCATACCAGACATGATCCATTCCTCTTCTCTGCCATTACTTTTATAGAGTTCTTCTTAGTGACCACTTGCCATTTGCACATTTAATTCAATTTATTAAAAATTAATTAGGAAATACTCTCACCTATATACTTATCACACAATCCCTTAGTTGCACCAGAAATTCATTTATTTAATTTAATTAAATGTCAAATTCCCTCACCCATCCTAAAAACGCTCCTTGTTTTCCCATTATTCCCTCTCTTTCCTTTTAATGACTGGTGCTTTTCTAAAACTTAGTTGTGTTTTATTTAGAAAATATCTTTAGTTAGACTAGACTAGATTCCTTTCTATGTTTCCACATTCCATTTTACATTCATTTATTTTCTTGTCTAAGTTCCAATTTAGCATGTCTTGCACATAATCAGTAATTAAATATTTAGATAAAAAATTTCTATATTAAATTCTTAACTTGATTTTTCTTCATCCCTCGTTTATTAATTAATTATTTAGTTTTTAGTCCTTACCCTATTTAGACCTAGGCTTAATTTTCAACTAGGCTTAGAATTTTTAAGGGAATTTTATATTTAATAAAAAATACTCATTTAACATTTATTTTAAGGCTAACCATGTCGAAACAAAATATTGTTTTTGTTAGAATGTGCTCATTTTACCATAGACAATATCACTATTGTCACCCAACCATAGGCTGAAGCCACTCTCTGAGCACCTTGACCTTGACAAAGAGAATAATCCTGGTAGCAAACCAATAGTCAAGCAAGGCTAATGCACCAAGCAATAAGTAACCAAAGTTGATCAGAGAGTCCAACCCAGAAAGATAGAAACAATAGGCTTCAGAACTGGCGGTAGCACCTTCTCCAGAACTTGCGCACAAGACTACCAGACTGTTGTGCGCACAAGTGTCTCTCTGTAATTCTGAGAGTTGTGGGTAAAATGAGAACTGGCGCCCTGTATTTACACTGGCTCTGACAGGCTGCCTGGGTCGACTTCTCATTCTGGGTACTAATTAATTCATATTA
>SNQJ01S0053869.1:75943-100104 GCA_010110895.2 Picea sitchensis
CATTGCTCAAATGAACATTGTTACCTGTTTTCAACTTGACGGAGGCTTGTCCAAATCCTTCGACTAGGTAAGTGCTTTTGTCTCCAAGATTTACCATGTACGATGTCTTCTTCTCATTTAGATTTGAGAGTCTAGCTTGATCTCCCATCATATGCCTAGAAGCTCCACTATCAATTATCCACATGTCATCTTCAATCGTTCCTGTGAGTGTTGAGTAGTGTAGATGACTAGTCTTTTCACTCATGACTTTCGTTGACTAGTGATTGGTCATGCCTTGATCCAAAACTTCAACTTTGGCGTTTTTGCCTTCTGAGAGTGCCAAGAGGTGCATTGGACTAAGGCGCACTTGAATACCTTCTTCTTGAGCGATATGTTCCATCATAAGGTGTTAAATCGGGGTTTCAGGGTTTCTGCAACTGCTCCTGCTAGTAACCCAAGCGGCATTGTCTTGGAGGTTTCTCCTGCTAGTAAACCCTAGCGGCAATTCATCAACGAGCTTAGTATGCTAATGGCTATGCTCCCTTCCATCGGTTAGACTGAAATGAAGTAGGTGTGGGCCCATAACCTGTTAGAATGTGCTCGTTTTACCATAGACAATATCACTATTGTCACCCAACCATAGCCCGAAGCCACCCTCCGAGCACCTTGACCTTGACAAAGAGAAGAATCATGGTAGCAAACCAATAGCCAAGAAAGGCTAATGCACCAAGCAAGAAGTAACCAAAGCTTATCAGAGAGTCCAACCCAGAAAGATAGGAACAATAGGCTTCAGAAATGGCGACAACACCTTCTCCAGAACTTGCGCACAAGACTGCGAGACTGCAATGCGCACAAGTGTCTCTCTGTAATTCTGAGAGCTGTGTGTAAAATGAGAACTTGCACCCTATATTTATACTGGCTCTGGCAGGCTACCTGGGCCGACTTCTCATTCTAGATACTAATTAATTCATACTAATTATCTCTCTTAGCCGACATCTCTTCTAGGGTTACATTCACTTCTTTTCTTGCTTTCGGAATATTCTAATCTTGTCAAAGGGTCACAATGGAGGTTGATACCTCTCGAAGCTACCAAAATATCAACAGTTTTCTATGCTCATAGGTTCATTGACTCACCTTTATTAACATCACGACATGCCCTTCAAGACGCACTACATGCTCCAAGGGTGCCACTCGCCTTTATTAATGTTGTATTTATGTGACGTGCCCTTCAAGACGCACTACATGCTCCAAGGGTGCCACTTGCCTTTATTCATGTTTTATTTATGCGACATGCCCTTCAAGACGCACTACGTGCTCAAAGGATGCAACTCGCCTTTGACTAATTTTGGTAGTTTTCGAACCCTTGGAGTCAATACTCCATCAGGCGACCTTGTGAGAGACTAAGGGCCTCTAAGGAATAAAGACCCTACATTATTGTGCACCCCTTAGAATCTTCATGAGCGACTGTATCAGTATGCCCTCACAACATCGTGGATGTCTCGAACTAGGTAATCGTTAAAGTATAATTCGAGCCACGGGGGGAGTGCTAGTAGGTTGTGGCAGGGCTGCTCCCTCAATACTTGGTTGTTGTGCATGGCCCCTTTATTCCTTATGTGAGTCTGATTAGCAAGTAATCGTTAGCCCACATCCATCAACGAAAATTGTCAACGATCCATAAATAACATCATAATATACCCGATCATATGTCACATATGCATAAATAAAAATACCCAACCATATACAGTCCACTCCCTTACTCGATCCAGAGTCCAAGGAGGTCCCTTGATGCCATCGGCATCCTCAATCTATTGAGTGTCCTGCACACTCAGTAGAAACCCAACAATAGCACATGTCTATACATAGATATCAAATAACATAACATCATAATCCAACAACATCATCATCTAAATCCATAAGTGAAACAAACAACCATATACAAATTGGATCACTTGCACGCAAGTGTCCTCAAAGAATAAGTCAAATCATGTGCGTGCAAGAGCAAGATGTTACACTTTAGTGCCATAGCATTATCTTCTTTGTAGGCAACTTGCTTTCTAAAGAAAGAGCTTGTTTAGGAGGTTCTAATTGTGAAGGTGTAGATCCTATAGATATTTCCACTATAGAAATCAAAGAACTATTACATTGAAAAATGCACACATCAAGTAGGAACTTAAATGCATTCAAGTGCTTGGCTACATAATAAACTGGGTCATAATAGTATTAAATGCATTCAAGTGCTTAGCTACATAATAAACTAGGTCACAATAGTATTAAATGCATTCAAGTGCTTGGCTACATAATCACCATCACCCTTTCTCAAGGCAAACAACTTTTTTCCATAGAAAAAGTTTATTAAAATGTTCATATTTTCCGCCATAGAGTTTTTAAGAGAGAGAGAGAGAGAGAGAGAACTGTGTTCATTCTTTTAGAATACTCGATGTTTCAATCCACAAGCTGGGATCGTCGTCATGAGCTTAACAACCTCCTGATGATGATCCCAACTTGTGGATTGAACGTCGAGTATTCTAAAAGCATGACTACACTTCCATCTCTCTCTCTAAAAAGTTTATTAATCAAATATTTAGCTTGATACAAATCCCCCAATTTCTTCCAGATAGTTGTTGTGGTGTTTTCTTCATAAACGTTCAATAATATCTAATCAGCCAAACGGAGCCTAATAAGACTTCTCTCCTTTCTCTCCAACACCACCCACTCTTCATCTTCCATACCAACGGGTTTAGTTCCAAACACCACAACTCACATATCTTGATCTACGAGAAAATCCTTCATCTTAAACTTCCACAGCTCAAAGTTAGTGCCATTAAACTTCTCCATATCTAATCTAGATGTGTTTATCATTTCCTTGCAACAAGATTTCCTTCTACACAAGCTTTCACTCAAACCAAGATTAGATTAAAAAGTCTTATCCCTAACACCTTGGATTCGAGGTGATGAGGCTTTGATACTGAATGAAAAGTAGAAGATGTGTACAATATGCTCCCTACACTAATAAATGAGAGAAGAACCTGCATAAATTAAATAACCACAATTGCAATAATAAACAACACAAAAACGTACAACCATTAGACAATAATTTCCAGAAAAAATTCTTTAAAAAAATTCCACACACTTTGAAACATGCTAATATAATATAATAAAATAAAATAAAAAATAAAAAAAAGTATGAGTGTGTATGGCTTGTAATTTAAAAAAATTATAATAGGGTTGAGAGAGTTAGGGTTTAATGGAATAAAACAAGAGGGAGAAGCTGGTCCAGTTGTCAAACTCCAATCTATAACTGTGTATGTATTGTAACTTTAAGAAATTATAATAATAATAATTAGGGTTTAAAGCAGGAGGAGTTGATCCAGTTGTGAAACACAATCAATTTGCCGTGTTGGAAGGTACAGGGTACTATTTTCATTGCTTTGACTGTAAATTAAACATTTTCCCGCTTCAATGGGGGTGCACGTCAAAATTAATTAAAGAAAAATTATAAATAAATATGTGTCCGCTTGTGGTTGGATTTGGGGTCCGCAGTTTTTGTAAACATGTTACGATTAAAATTATAAAACTCAAATACGAAAAATGATTTAAAATTCACAAAAACGTTTGCTTCACGAATGTTTCATTTGTCTATAGTTTAAACTCATGTGATGTATGAATCAATATATTCTATATTGCTTATAAACCATATAAATGGATTAACATATGTAAATAACTATATACAAAGTAAATAGGTTAAAAAATCTTTTTTTAAATGATTTTTTTAATTGGAATACAAATTTTATTGTTTTATATTGGGATATATTTTTTATTCAATCAATTTTGATCTTATTTATTTTTCTGATATTTTTATATAAATGGATTAATCTAATTGACTTTATTATTTGAAAATTTAATGGACAAAATGAGTTGTTCACTTATTCTAAATGTTTTTACCAAGTTTTTGTTAGGAATTTTGGTTTTTTTTTATATATTGATTTTTTTAAGATATTCATATAAATTTTGATTTGAAATTTTGCAAAAATCATTTTAAATTTTATAAAATTACAAATATTAACATCCCTTAAAAATATTTTAGAAAGTTGAATAATTTTTATATTAAAAACAATAATTTTATTAAAAAAATTAACTAACTAAATTCCAATAACAATATATTATAAAAGATTATAAAACATAAAATATTTAACTTTACTTTATTTTATTTTATTTTTAATTGTTATTCTTAACTATTATTATTCATAATTATTATCGTTTTTAAAATACAAATTTAAAACTAAATCATTTTCAACCACTTTGATGATGATAATTAATGGATGAAAAAATCATATTTTGAAAATAATTCATAAAAAAGAATTATTAAAATGCTTAAAAACATTACAAATTTGACACGAAATGTTATGAAATCATTATTTGATCTTAATGCATTGTCCTATTTTACGATTACCTTTTTTTTTTTTTTCATTGCATCATCTTTATCTTTTTGAAATAATTTATAAAACATTATAATTATAAAATACCTTTTTTTCATTACATCATCTTTATCTTTTTAAATAATTATAAAACATTATAATTATAAAACAATGTCTAAGAGATTATAAAACATAAAATATTAAACTAAACTTTATTTTAATTTAATTTAAATTATTATTCTTAATTGTTATCATTTTTTAAATACAAATTTACTATTAAATCAGGGTCAACCACTCTCATGATGATAATTAACTGATTGATGAAAAAATAATATTTTGAAAGTTTTTTATCTTAAAAAAGAATTATTATAATGTTTAAAAACCATACAAATTTTACATAAAAAGTTATGAAATCACTATATGATATCAATGCATTGTCCTATTTTACAAAAAAAAATTCATTACATCATCTTTATCATTTTGAAATAATTTAAACTCAAATTTAAATATTTGGCAAATTTTTGAGATTTTATAAACCCATTTTCAAATGAGATTAAATTTAACCTCTTAAATTATAAATATTTAGTAAACTTATTTTCATATAAAAATTAAATTTAACTTTCTAAAATATAAAAAATAATAATTTTTAAATATATTTTAGAATATTTTATATTTAAATTAATAAAATTAACTTTTATTAAATTAAAAATTAATTTTTATATAAAATAAAATAAAAAAACATTTCTAAATTATTTTTATATAGAAAAATAAACAAATTTAATAAACCCTTGAAAAGTAACTTTTTAAAAAGAATGTAGTTTTTTTTAAAGTATATTGGCCATGGTATTTTGAGTGGCATTGTTTTCTATTTTGGGATGTATCAAAATTTATTTGTTAAAATATTATTATTATTTTTATTTTTTTTTAATAGAAAATTATTTCAATTTTATTAATAAAATATAATATTTTACATAGGGGTGGCAGGTGTACAGGGTCATTTATGATTTTGAGGGAAATAAGATAACCGACTACTCTTGGGGGCTTGGAAAAACAACAAACAACAAAGCGGAACTCTTAGCAGCTTACATGGGACTCAAGCTAGCCCAGGATCTGCGCATACAGGCCTTAACAGTTTTGGGGGATTCTGAAATTGTCATTAAAGAACTGAGAGGGATGCCCAATTCAGCAAAAGCCCCGCTCAAAAGCATATCCGCAGTCATAAATTAACTTAAGAAAAGGTTTGTGCGACTGAGTTTTTTCCACATCCTTCGAAAACAAAATATGGAAGCTGACAAAATGGCCAAAGCGGCTAAAACACTAGAACAAAGTAGTCTTCTTACCAACCAAACCCTCTCCAATGTTTGGCTTCCCTAAGCACAATTGTCCCATAGCCCGTCTCCCACTTTTAGGAACAAGTCCCTTCTCCCACGTCACTCTTCCCCCTTTCCCACTCACCTTTCCGCTTTTCCTGGACCCCACCTGCCTCAGCCTCCCACGTCACATTCCCCCCTCTCGCTCACACACTCGGTATTGTCCCCCCCTTCCTCCTTGTCTTGTCCTCCCCTCCCTCTGGCATGCGCGAACACGTGCCCCCCCTTCCTTCCCACGTCGCGCTCCCTCGCTCCCATACCTCCCNCACTTCAGCTATCTTCATTTCTTGGCACTTCAACTCTTCCTCTGAACGTCTGTCTGTGTACTTCACCTTGCAGAAACCCAGGCCCCGCTTCAATCATCTCTTCTATCTCGTTTGAGGGCAATCATGAGCACTATGGTTTATAACGGCTTCTGGAGGCCTCCATTCGACCATCATCTGCAACCCCTCTCTTTCGTTAAGCACTCTCGCCCTCACACTTATGGGATTCTGGAATTCAATTCTCCTGGCCTTTCTCTGCCCTTTCCCTGCGCCTCCCCCGATTATTGTATCACCATGCACCAAAACACTATCAGATGTTGAGACCCTTGCTCATGTCCAGCCTGCGCACTGGACGGCATATGGGGACAGTTTTAGGAATTGCAGGAAGAGTGCAGGCGAATAGAGGATCGGTCGGACACCCACCACAGAGAGTTGCACCAAGAAAACCAGTCAATTCAGGAAAACGTGGTCGAGATGCAACAACAAATGCAAAGAATGGAATTCAGGCACAATCAGGAATTAGCTATCGCCATGAGAGGCTTAAATCACAACATGAGACAGATTGAAGAGCTCAATCAACGGCCTGGCAATCTTCAACACTCTCCACGTCCAGTTGGCACCGATGAATCCTGGATCCCTTCCACCTTTCACTCGGTGGCCAACAATGATCAACAGGTCCCAATTGCCCCCGGATTCTCGGACCATGCCTGGGAAGGAGAAGCTCAAGCACAACATCAAGGAGATGCAGCCCAAGCAGAGGAAAATAGTGTGCCACAGCAAGACGGAGCTGGCCCCTCACACTCTAAATCCAGGTTTCTATGAAGTGTAAATATCAAGTCTTTCTTCATAGTTTCGTAGCCATTTTTACATGGCAAGTATGTAGCGTCTATAGCATGAAGGTATCGTTCATTTCTGGTTTTGGAAAGGATGAATGTAAACACAACATAAGTCGGATGATAGAGCCACTGTCATCTCCTTTTTGTAATGATGGCCTTTTTTTATAAATATATAAAATACCTGTTTTTGTTAAAATATATATATATATATATATATAATTTTTTACATCCGCTAAATCATAATTAGTAATTTTTTTAATATTATTTAATTAATTTGATTGATAAATAGGGATTGCTAATTTTTTATAAATATTATATTATTAGTTGTTCAAAATGTTCAAAATCAAAATTATAAAGACTTGTATATAAACATGAATCTATTTGTCAATTGGGATTAGCAAATTATAAAGGACAATTCTAAACATTGTTACACATTATGATTAGTAACTAATTTACTTGATTTTTTTTAATACACCCAAAATTATTTTCATTGCCTATACATAATTAGGTTTGCACAATTCTCATCAAAAAATTGCCTATGGAAAGGACATTGCCATCAGTATGAGAGGATATATACCTCAAGCAAGTACACGAATAATAAACTCAAGTATGAAGCCAACTACACTAGAATTGGGTGACACGACCCATCATTTTTTACTCTATGTATGTGTCAAAAGAAATGGCAATGGAAATTTTGCAATAGGGTCTTGTAATACTATATTGGAATGCAACAAATTATGAAGCATTTTGACCTCTTCCTCAAGCTCCTGAAGTAGTCCATTACACAAACAATCATCTACTATAAAAAGTTGGAAGAGGAAATTAGTTCTTGCAATTAAACCCCAAAAAAGGCGGGTAGGGGAAACATATATGTATAATAAGTACATGCAAAAGATTAATTGGGCCTTAGCTTTGGCTAAGTTGTTGGAAACAATCAAGACTTGCATCCCCATAACCATTAAACCTTCAAATCTAGATGAATTATGTTCCCTTAAGCATAACCTATACCTCATTAGGCATGGAAAAATCAACTAGAGAATAAATAGAAACCTTCATACAAGGTATAGTAGAGAACTTCTAGTAGAGAATTTCCAGCCACTAAGGGCCAATTTTTATAAACAAAATGTAAACATACAAGCAACAAAGCAATGAATAATGTAACAAAGCCTATTTAAAGCAATAGAGCTTAAGAAACACCTTTAGCCTACATATACAAAAGCATAATATATCAAAATATGATTCTTAGAAGAACATACAGGACAAGAATGTGATAACAAAGGCCATAAGAGATGCACTATTGGAGGAAACAAAGTCCATGGAACTCGTGCCATCCACCAAACTAGGAGTTAGTGACAGTTCATCAATTAGTGGGAGGACAAATATGGCAAACGTTAGGAGTTCAACGTATGTATATGTTACTGTAAATATGGAGGTCTTCACTACCATTATCATTGTTGATTATAAATCTGTTAATGGGAAAAAATGAAATCAATACCCAATTTAAAATTTGCTATAGTGTTATTCCACACTATCTTTTAAGCCATAAAAGAGATGACAATTTTCAAACAAAGTATCACAAACCTTAAGAGAATAAATCAAATGTTGAATCACGACACAAAAGACAATCGACCAAATACACATATTGACTTAAAATAACCTAGATACAAATGATCAAAGTCCAACATCCCTCAAAATGTACAAATGGCACAATGAAACTCAATTCTAAAGAATAAATGATGAAAACCCATTGATTCTACTACCAAAGGTAAACATTAACATCAATCACAAGGAATAGAGCCTAAGAGCCCCATAACATGTTAAATAAAACATGTATATTTCTATAATAACAATTTGAAAAGTTGTTCATTAAGTCTGCCACCTTTCTTAAGAATGGCAGCTCAAAGAAAAGAGTAGTTATGTGGAGACACTATCAATCTTTTGGGACGAGAAAACAAAAGATTTTAGTGGTCCCAGGCCTACATGTACTATTCTACATTATCGCCACTTGAAAAGAATTTGAACAGGATTTGGACATCACGAATTGCATCAGCAAGATGTGTTCCAGAAGTTTATGATTTCAAGGAATTAATTTCATGGTGTATAGATAAGTTTGACAAGGAACGAAGAATTATTCAGTTATAGGGAGAATCACCCATCTCTTTAGCTCCCTCAACTTTCAAAAGGATGTTCAGGCTCCTTGAGCCGACGATGATTTTCAAGAGTGTCGAAGCTGAGGACGTCTTGAAGATGAAGAAAGGAAGATTTGAACTTCAGCAGGAATACCTTGAAGACCCGACAATTTTTCCAAAAGACCTCTCACACATTCAAGTAAGTTCACTAAAGAACTTGTACCGACAAATGGCATGTTTTTTTTTCCATAATTACTGGACATGAATCTACAACTACTATTCCTAAGATTTCTCTATACATACTACATTTCTAAATTCATCAGAATGCCATCTTTGACTGGGCCATGATTATTTCAAGTTAGTTATCTTTTCAATTAAGAAATTTTCGAAATAAGAAAAGGTTTTATATGCCCCCATATTTGGTTTTCATCGTGACCTACTATCATGTTTTCAATGGCCTACCCTTGGCCGAAAAGGTTAACTGTAAACTCGACCTTGTACAAATGTGGTACCATGCACTTTCGAAACACAAATCTGCATATCACTTCTATGAAGTGAACAACAATTTTATCTCATCTTTCAAGATGTTAATTCATGGACACAGTACATCAATATTATCCCAAGAAGTTGCATCTTTCTTAGACAAGAAAGGAAGTTTTGAAGCCATGGAAAATTTTAGTGTTATCATACTCTATTGTTCGCATCAAAAACCTTCATATCTACCATTTTTTATTTCTGATAAAATATTTATAGTTGAGATATGTAAACAATGTAAAATTTGGGCTCACTTCTTTAACGAGAAAAGGAAAAAATGTTTCATCCAATTTCCATGTAAAATTGGGGAAATAGTTGTAAAAAGCATTGCCCACCTTGATGAAATCTTAGCTCAATTTGATTTATTCAATCTCAAGAAAGCAAATGAAATATAGGGTTTAAACCCTAATCAGTTATTCATGACCCACATGACATAGGTAGAATATAGCGTTTCATTTGCTAAAACATTCGTATTTGGAGAAGAAGAAGGCGACAATCAAAACCCTTAAGGGTTACCAGAGGGGAAATTGCAAGAAGATATTGAGACAATCATCAGTACAACTGATCAGCACAGACAACAAGGAGGATTTGTGAATGAGAGAAGCTCATGATCCCCAAATGTTTCTCAAAAAAAGAGCCTACCCAAAGGAAAACCCCAGAATTTACTTCAAGAACAAAGAAATTCTTCGATTTGATAACTCTGATGACGAAGGAGAACAAAACCCTTCTAAGGGAAACCTTGAGAAGCTACACAAACTCCCAATTTCTAGTAAGAGTAAGAGAGGTACAAATAAATAATGAGAAAGTGAAGACATACATGGAGATGAAATTATCCCGGAAGACACGGAACTCAATGTAAATATCGAAGAAACAGAATTACAGGTGAAGAACAAAGGCTACAAGAAAGCAGAACAATTGCAAAAGAATTGGCTACTCAAGAGTCAATCATATTTGAAGAGGAGTCTCTTACCCTACATCGTTCCACATTCAATAAAAAATCAAGAAAGTTGGTTATTTAAAAAGTCAATGCAAAAACTAAGAAGATTCAAGAAAAATGGAACTCAGGATTTGACTTTAAAGGGGTTCCACCCTCCAAGGTCATAGAATTCCATGAGGCCATAGGAGAAGCTTTAAAAATGTCAATTGGAGATATATTAAGTGAAAATGCAATTCTAAAAGATAGAGTTAGAGAATTGGAAAATGCCTTAATGCCCCCACCGTTGTTTTCTAGTCTTATTTCCACCATACAACCCTTGAAAACTCTTGAAGGAAGACATGAATCAAGCTCAATATTAAAAGGAACATCAAATTTTCTTGTTGCTATCAGGAGATATGTCGATGAAAACATCCAAAAGAGAATGTCCTTGATTATTGAAACCTGGGAGTTAGCAACGAGATTTGTCTCCTTAGGCTCAAGAATGACACATTTCAGGAAGTATTTTCAAGCAGATCTTGAAAATGATGAAGAATTTTACAAAGGGGTTATTTCTACTTTTAGTGAAAGAGTTTCAGGTCTTAGTAAATTACGGAGAAAAGAAGAGGATTTGCCTTGGACAATCCATTTAAAACAATTAAAGGCGTGTTGGCTCAAGAGAATCAAAAGTTTAAAGAGATGTTAGTTGAGTGTGATGTCATAAGTGTAAAAAGGGATGAATTATATTTAAAGTTGATTGAATTAGAACTAGTCATGTCAATTGAAGATGTGGAGGACCCACACTTAATTATGAATTCAATACTCTTGTCAAAGAAACAGATGGAAGAAAATGTGTACTTGTTAAATATTACATCAGCAGAAAAGTTCAACAACCTAACCAAATATTCAGAGATAGACATAGAGAGTTGGTTGGTCCGTTATGTGAAAAAAAAAACGATGATATTGAGGATACCCTCCATCAACTCTCGATGTATTTTAAATATATTGAAAATTTATTATTTTATATTAAAGTGAGACAAGAAATAATCAT
This sequence comes from Picea sitchensis, assembly GCA_010110895.2. Taxonomy (NCBI): domain Eukaryota; kingdom Viridiplantae; phylum Streptophyta; class Pinopsida; order Pinales; family Pinaceae; genus Picea; species Picea sitchensis. The sequence continues at coordinate 87,434 of SNQJ01S0053869.1, forward strand.
GGCACCAATGAGAGAATATATTGAAAATTGGTTGAAGGACGCTTATACAACACTCTTATAACAAAGCAGTCCACACTTCTATTGGTAAGTCACCTTTTGAAACTTGCTTTGGATATTTTTCACCTTCACCCTTAGATGTTGTATATGGACATAAAGGAGGAGTGAGGGAGGACCTCACATGAGATGCATTAAAAGCATAAAATTGTGTTAAGAAGATCAGAAAGATCTATTTGCAAGTACAGGAGACGTTGAAGAATTTGTAGGAAAAATACAAGGCTAGACATGACCGGCACAAAATAGAGAGAACATTTAGAGTGGGAGACAGAGTATGGTTACAATTGAATAAGGAAAGACTACAGGGTCTCGGTAAGAAGATCAAGGCTATGTGGTATGGCCCTTTTGAGTTATTGGAAAAGATGGGAGATCATGCCTACAGACTTAGTCTACCCCCATACATGAGCATTTACTTAATAGTGAATGTGGATAATCTCAAACTCTATGAGCCCTCCATGTTGGATCAGGAGGAGGAGCAAGTCCTACCTTCCATAGAGGATTTAGCACTGGATGCTCAGGCAGAGGACACAGTTTTGCAGAAGCGGTCCAGAATTATAAGATAAGGGTAGCATGACCTTTGGCAGGTTGCGTTGAAAGGAACTTCCAGGGAAAACGAAGTTACCAACTTAATGAGAACTCTACAGAGCTCTCGTTTTTTAGGGGTCACATTTTTTACCTCTTTTTGAAAAGAAGTTGTTACTCATTTATCTCCCCAGCCCAGTTTTAGGTTGTGTTTTGATATTTTAAATCTTCTTATCCACAATGTAATCCACATTTTTTTTTTTTAAATGCTTATTTTTCAACTATTTTCAAATTTTTCTAAATGTTTTTTTTCAATGGTGTTTTTAATCATTTTTTCCATGTTTTTTTTTTTTTTTTTTTTTTTTTTTTTTTTTTACTTTTAAAATTAATATTTTTTTTTTTTTTTTTTTTTTTTTTTTTTTTTTTTTTTTTTTTTTTTTTTTTTTTTTTTTTTTTTTTTTTTTTTTTTTTTTTTTTTTTTTAAATATTTTTATCCATAATGTATCCACATTTTTTTTTTTAAATGCTTATTTTTTCAACTATTTTCAAATTTTCTAAAATTGCTTTTTTTTTTTTTTTCAATGATTGTTTTTTAATCATTTTTCCATGTTTTTTTCAATGTTAAAAATGTTTTTTTTTTTTTTTTTTTTAATTAATATTTTTCATACAATTTTTTTTTTTTTTTTTTAAATATATACCATCAACTTTTTTTTAATTAATATTTTTCATACAATTATGCCTCCTTAATTAATTTATGGTGCCGTACTTTTTAAATATAGTGTAAAAGATTATTTTTAACACATTTTTTTTTATCTTTACTTCAATACATAGGAAATAATTGTAGTTAAATAACACTATTTTTAATATTTAGCCAAAAAATACACATTTTAAATCAATATATAATTAAAAAAACCTAAACATTTTGGAAGCTATCCATTTAAAATAACATGTCAAATAAAGCACTTTTATGGACATAATTGAACAAAAAAAGTGAAAAAATAAAAATAAAAATAAACATTTTTTCCATATTTTTTTACATTTGAAGTAAACAATTGACAACATTTAATGTCATTTTCCCTCGTATATTGATTCACATACAAATAAAAGTAAAAGGAAAATAATAATAAAAAATGCATCATAAAACAACAATAGATACATATTCATTCTTATTTTAAAATCTGAAAGTCAAAACATTACAGTTATAGCTCATCAAAATTTGCAAAAGTGAGCATCGTTTTCAAGGGCATCTTAAAACTAATCAATAATATCATATATCTCAAATTCATCATTCTCAAGAGACACATCATCATCTTCTTGGACATCATTCTATGCTTTCATTGTGTCATTTTGCTCTTCCATTGGGTCTTTGATATCTGCAAGTTCTACAAATTGTGTATGATTGCAGGCTTTGCAGAGGATGATAGTGAACAATCATTTGAAGTTGTCAGAAAGCTAGAGGAAGTTGGAGGACACAATTTAATTTTTGTTCTAAGGGAAATGAAGCAGCATCATCTCATGAAGGTTATACAGGTACAAGAGATGGAGAAATGACTCATGAAGGCATACTTATAGAGGATATAAACTCTGAAGAAGAAATGGAACTCTTAGAAGATTGGTTGGCAATGCACACATGGGATGAATGTTATATGGAATTTACCAATGTAGTTCCAGTTAATTTTGTTAATTTATATGATGAATTGGAAATCTTGGAGAAGAAGATAGCAAATCAAAAGGTGTAGATTTAGCATGCAAAGTAAGAGCTGAATAAGAGTCTTGTAACTCTTATAGAAGAGGAGGATATGCAACAACAACAATTTTCAGCAATTTTGCAGCAGCTTGTACCAATCAAAGGATAGACTGAACATGGAGATTGATGATATATGGATGTTGATGATGAAAGCACCTAAGAGGAGGCATACTAAGTTAAGAAGGACAACCAACAACAAAGTACAGTTGGTTGTGAGGCTTTGCATCGACAAAGCAAGTGGACAACCACAACATAAAATTTGGAAACCCGGAGAATTGAAGACAACATAAGTTGAAAAACAACATGCAAGTTTGGATGCACAACAACAACATAAAGTTTGGGATCTAGGAAGACCTCAGCTAATGGAATTCATGATCAAGAGATCATGAACAATTTATGTTCCCTGGGAGTCTGATGCAGGAGTATCCTTCCTCCAAAACCAAGTACATTTGGTTAGACCTGGGGGTCTTGAAATTATTTGAATTTAATTAATTAATTGTGAAAAATCCTACGTTTGAAAGAATTCTAGAAAGCTTGTATAATTTGAATGTGTAATTGGTTTGTTCTCGAAATATTTGGTTGAGATTTAGGTCTCATGATGATTTTGAGGAGCTAGAGAGATCCTAGGGGTTGTTGTGAGGATTCTGTGGATCTAAGTATCCTAGTGGTTAATTTAGAAAGGGTTGTAAAGATATGAACCAATTATTGTTTTAGAACCTTTGTAATTAAATTGTAAGCTTATGAGCATGAGGGTGTGGCAAATTGAATGGGAAATCAGGATAGAGAGTGAGGAAGGCCATTAGAGGAAAGAGGCATATTGTATTTTGTATGTACAGTGTGTACGATGAAAAAAGAATCATTATGTTTCGAGTGTTGTTTGGAAATTGGTGTATCGAACCTTTGTGTGATATTGTGTGTGTGTTCATTCTTTGCAAGAGTGAGTGTGCAGGTGTTAATATCTTAACAGTGAAGAATCCCCTCTTAAAACATATGTGAAGTCTTTGGATCGAGCATGAACGGATTATAAATGATCATCAATCACTGAAGGAATCGATGTCCCAAAGGGGATGACAAACCAATTGAGTTCATGGCAGAGTCATTTGAAGTCGGAAATGAGCAAAGTTTGAATCCAACTATGTGCGCAATCGAAGAAAAATAGTGAAAAATCCCTTTGCAAATGTAGAGAAACAACTATCATCCAATCAAAAAGTAAAATAGATCATGATTGTCAATTATTTACCCAGATCTCATGTTCAAGGTGTTGAAAACAGATGGTTGAGATTAGTTCTCGGATATATATCAATGGTCAAAAGTGATCCAGATTTTGGGCCAAATCGATAGTGGAAATCCTTCGAGATAAGTGTTTGAAAGTCCATATTTCAAATGTTGTTCCATCACTCTAAAGCAAGAGTATCAAGAGGAATATTCATCTTCGATACCCTTGTTTGATGTTCTGGAAATAGGGGAAATAGGAACATCTCAGGGAGGAAAGAGTGATGGATAGTGTAGATTGAGCAAAGAAAGATAAAGATCAACAGTTGTAATTGTATCTTGGAGTGAGGAGATCAACGGACCTCAAGATTCTACATGGAACAGTTCGGAGGATCATCCAAAGACCAAAGGGGTGGAATGTGAAGTTAAATCGACGAATCTTATTCATGAGGGAAGACCCGGATCGACGGATCAGATCCCTTTAGGAGAAAATCTGGATTGACATTGAAAGAGAGAAGCGTGGCGTCATTTTATTGGTCATTGAAGAAGAGTCATCAGAATCCAATAGTTGTAGGAACTCCGATAGAAGGACAACGATGAAAGACTGAGGTCTATTAGGAATGGAATAGATCAACTGATGCGGAAGGGACACGTGGCAGCTGACAAAGACTAGGACGTGGCATCAACAAATGAGAAGTGAACACGTGGTAGTGAAGTGGATGAATGAATGAGTGACACTTGGCAGTTGAGTCCTTAGGTGAGAGGTTGATACGCAGAATCCACGTGTAGACCCTTTGGTGAAGGCATGGCACAGTGAATTCAAGAGTGTGACCCATGACCGATAGATCTAGAGTAGATCAACGGTGGAGATGGCTTTGTTGTTTGGAGTCCAAGAGGGGAAGGGCTGTCAGAACAATAGTTTCAGAAGGTCATAGATGGAAGGAGACTGAAAAAGGAACTCCGAACAAAAAAAATTGGATGTTGATCCATGTCGTCCATCGGGACGTGACTAGGAGTAAGATCCACCGTCCATCGGGACAGGCCTTTCGGAGCTAGTTTGTAGGGTCATATTTGTTAATTCTTACTACAACATTCTAAGACGAGATCATGATCATCCTTACAGTGATGATGAATGGTGAGGATTGAAAGGCGAATTAAGTCCCAACGATTCAGGTCTGTGGTCATGAGTATTGGTCGCATGGATAAGGAATGAGCATCGACGGGTTGAATAATAGAGAGAATGAATTTTAGCCCACGGATCTGAGCAGGATGTCTTATGAAGAAAAACGTACAGTTTTGAGCATGAAAATACTGGTCTGAATAATAGAGCAACAAAACTCTATTAAGGAGATTGGACCCACGCGAAGATTGAAGGGCAGTTCTTCTTCAGAACTAAAGCAGAATTAAATCGAAGAATTCTACACCTGTGGGAATACAAGGATGGGAGGTCATCATTTTTTGTATCAGAGCACCATTTTTCTCTGTAAATTAAAGTGGAAGTATGCAATAGAAGATTGCATCCTACAAAGAATATGATTTGATTTAGAGAGAGAATGTATAGAGGAGTACATGAGAAGATTGTAGAAGCATTGGACAAGGAGTTTCTCATTCAAGTGCAATGAATGTGGAAGAAAAGATTAACTCTTGTTATAAGGATTGTGATTGCAAGTATTAACAGAAGAATAAGGGTAAGTATTGACAACCCTTACAACTAGTAAAGTTGTGATAGAGGCCAAGAAGAGCTCTCAAGTGAAGAAGTTGTGGCAGAACCTTGCAGCAGCATGTGTTGTAATTACTTCCAGCTGGATATTGGAAGTAAGTGGAGAGGACAAGAGGATTTCTCTAGAGAAACTGAGCCAAAGTGCATAAGCCAGAGAAGAACATAGGAGTGCTCAGAGGGTTCCAGTGGAGAGAACCAGTGATACCAAGAGGACCATATCAAGAGGAAGCTTGAGTTGGTATTAGGTAGCAGATGAGGAGATTTTCTACAGAGGCTTGATGTAGCTCACATGTGAATAAGGAGATGTTCACAAAGGTAGAGGTGAAAATTACTATTGATGGTCATTATGAAGGTTCTAGAAGAAGCCATAGCAGAGGAAATGAATATTTCAAAGAAAATGGCATAAAAAGGATGAGTCAAGAGGAACTTGACAGAGGATTGGCTAAGTTAAGACTACAACTCAGTTACATTGGACAACTACTACAAAATAAGATTGAGGAAAATGAGAGACAAGGATGGAATGTAAAGAAGAGAGTTAAGTGGCTTGTGATGAAATTGTTTGCCAGGAAGTTGGGGAAGAGCTTGAGTACCTTGAAGCACAAGTTGAGTGCTTGTATGAAGGAGGAGAAACTCAAAGGAGTTGAGTTTAGACAAAGGTCATGAATAGAGTAAAGAGTTCACTTTTGTGAACCAGGGCAAGGATCATTCCTTGAAGAATATGATGGTGAAGATCATCATAAGGATGTGTTGATAGAAATATCAAATGAGGCTAGAGAGCCTTATGCTTTTAAATATGAAAAAATTTGTATGATTGTAGGTTTTGCAGGGGATGATAGTGGACAGTCATTTGAAGTTGTCATAAAGCTAGAGGAAGCTAAAGGAGGACATAATTTAAATTATGTTCCAAAAAAAGATAAGCAGCATCTTCTCATGAAGGTTATGCAAGTACACGAGATGGAGAATTGCCTCATGAAGGAATACTTACAAAGGATATAAATTTGAGGAATAAATGGAACTCTTAGAAGATTGGATGGCAATGGATACATGTGATGATTGTTGCATGGAATTTACCAATACAGTTCCAGTTAATTTTGCTAATTTATATGATGAATTGGAAATATTGGAGAAGAAGATAGAAGATCAAAAGGTGTAGATTCAGCATGCAAAGTTGGAGCTGAATAAGAATCATGTAATTGTTATACAAGAGAAGGAAATGCAATAGTCAGTCAATAGAAACAATCATTTTTTGCAAGTTTGCAGTAGCATGTACCAGTCAAAGGATAGACTGAACATGGAGATTGATAAGATATGGATGATGATGACTAAAGTACCTAAGAGGAGGCATACTAAGGTAAGAAGGATAGTCAACAAAAAAGTACAATTGATTATGAGGCTTTGCATTAGCAAAGCAAGTGGACAACAAAAACATATAATTTAGAAGCATGGAGAATTGAAGACAACATAGGTTGAACAGCAACATGCAGGGTTGGATGCACAACATCAGCGTAAAGTTTTGGATCCAGGAAGACCTCAGCTAATGGAATTCATGATCAGGAGATCATGAACAATTTTTGTTCCTTGGGAGTTTGATGCAGGAGCATCCCACCTCCAAAACCAAGCACGTTTGGTTAGACTTAGGGGTCTTGAAATTATTTTAATTTAATTGATTAATTGTGAAAATTCCTATGTTTGAAGGAATTCTAGAAAGCTTGTATAATTTGAATATGTAATTGGTTTGTTCTTGAAATATTTGGTTGAGATTTAGGTCTCATGAGGATTTTTAGGATCTAGAGAGATCCTAGGGGTTGTTGTGAGGATTTTGTGGATCTAAGTATCCTAGAGGTTAATTTAGGAATGGTTGTTAAGATCTCAACCAATTATGGTTTCAGAACCTTTGTAATTAAATTTTAATCTTTTGAGCGTGAGGGTGTGGCCAATTGAATAGAAAATTAGACCAGAGAGTGAGGAAGACCAATAAAGGAAAGAGGCCTATTGTATTTTGTATGTACAGTGTGTACAAATGGAAAAAGAATCACTATGTTTCGAGTGTTGTTTGGGAATTGGTGTATTGAACCTCTGTGTATTATTGTGTGTGTGTTCATTCTCTGCGAGAGTGAGTGTGCAGGTGTTAATATATGAATAGTGAAGAATCCCCTCTTAAAACGTTTGTGTTGGCTTTGGATCTAGTGTGAATGGATTGTAAATGATCATCGATCACCGAAGGAATCGATGTCCCAAAGGGGGTGAAAAACCAGTTGAGTTCGTGGCAGGATCATTTGAAGAAGGAAAGGAGCATAGTTTGAATCCAACTATGTGCACAACTGAGGAAAAACAGTGAAAATTCCTTTTGTAATTGTAAAGAAACAACTATCGTCCGATCAAGAAAAGAAATAGATCGTGATCGTCAATTATTTACCCAGATCTCCCATTAAAGATGTTGAATAAGGACGGTTGAGATTAGTTATCAGATCTAGATCAACAGTCAAAAGTGATCCATATTTCGGGTTGAATCGATAGAGGAAAGCCTTCGGGATAAGTGTTTCAGAGTCCAGCTTTCAAAGCTTGTTCCAGCACACCGAAACAAGAGTATCAAGGGGAATATTCCTCTTAGATACCCTTGTTTGATGTTCAAAAGATAGGGGAAATAGGAACATCCCAACGAGGAAAGAGCAATGGACTATGTTGATCAAGCAGAGAAAGATAAAGATCAACAACTGTAATTGTATCTCGGAGTGAGGAGATCAACGACCCTCAAGAGTCTACATGGCAGAGTTCGGAGGATCATCCAGATACCAAAGGGGTGGAACACGAAGTTAAATTGATGGTTCAGATTGATGAGGGAATACCTTGATCGATAGTTCAGATCCATTTCAGAGAAACTCTGGATTGGCGTTGAAAGAGAGACACGTGGAAACATTTTATTGGTTGTCGGAGAAGAGTCATTAGAATCCAATAGTTGGAGGAACCTCGATAGAATGATAGTGATGAACGATTAAGGTCTATTCGAAATGGAATAAATCAACGAACACAAAAGAGACATGTGGTAGTTGACGAAGACCAGGACGTGACATAAACAAATGTGAAGTGTACACATGATAGTGAAGTGGAGGAATGAATGGGTGACACTTAGCATTTGAGTCATCGGGTGAGAGGTTGACACGCGACATCCACATGTATAACCTTTGGTGAAGGCATGGTGTTGTGAAGTCAAGAGGGTGACCTATGATTGATATACCCAGAGTAGATCAACGATGGAGGTGGCTTTGTTGTTCGGAGTCTGAGAGGGGAAGGATTGTCGGAACGATAGTTTCGACAGGTCCCAAATGGAAGAAGACTAACAAAGGAACTCTGAACAAAAAAAAATGGACGTTGATCCATGTCGTCCATCGAGACGCGACCATGAGTAAGATCCACCATTCATCGAGACAGACCTTTCAGAGCCATTTTGCAGGGTCGTATTTGTTAATTCTGACTACAGCATTATGATATGAGATCAGGATCGTCCTTACAATAATGATCAACGGTGAGGGTTAAAACGCAAATTAAGTCCCGACGAGTCAAGTCTATGGTCATGAGTATTGGTCACATGGATAAGGAATGAGCGACGACGAGTTGAAGAATAGGGAGAATAAATTTAATCCCACGGAATAGGGAGAATGAAGTTTAGCAAAACTCTATTAAGGAGATTGGGCCCGCGCAAAGATTGGAGAGCAGTTCTACTTCAGAACTGAAGCAGAATTAAATCGAAGAATTCTACACCTATGGGAATACAAGGCTAGGAGGTCATCAAATCCCATAACCAATTTATTGAAAGCTTGGTAAGTATAAAGCTCACTATCATATCCAATGTTTTGGATATTATAACCATGAGGGATATCCACAATAACAAGGGAGTATTCCTTTTTAGGAACAATATTTGCAATTTTTTCACAATCACCTAATATCACTTTATATTGAACAATGTTGAGCTCATTCCAAATGTAGTGATCAAGGGTGTCATCAAGTTCAACATTTTGAGCACTTATCCTTCTTTCTCTTTCAAATTTGGTTTTTAAAATAAAACTTTTGAAGGTTTCAGGTACTCCATCTGCATTCTTCTTTGGCATCTTTAATGAAACAAACAAACATGTAGTTATATATCTATAACTAATAAAATAGAAATAAACTAACTGACAAACGAATAATATGAATGTAATAAATCAACATACCTTTTTGAATGCAACAAAAATTTGTTTCAATGTTGTTGTAGAGCTTGAATCTAGATAGTTGAGTTTAACATCATCCCAACTCTCTTAATTCAACATCTTAACCATTTCCTCTTGTATTCTCATATACACCTTGTGACTAAATAAAATAAATAAAAAATGTTATAATGATATATGTAATAAAATTCTTAGAACATTGATATATTAAAGTGAAAAAATTAATTTCTAATCCTAACATAAATAAGAAATAATTCAACAAACTTACAATTTAAATTCATCACATATTTCTTCCATTGATAATTCACCCAACTTTACACGTGATAATATAACTATGATAAGTGTCTCATCCTTCACTCCTTGTATCATTATCCAAGGTGTTATAGTCATATCTTTTGGTAGATTCTTGATTTCGGGACTTGTCTCACTTGCACTACATATTAGAGGTTTAGTCTTCTTAACCCTCTGATTTTTTACCAATATTTTCCCATAGGCTAAAGATCTCATATACCAAATCCCATACATGTCCAATTCTAAATCCCAATTGAAAATAACTATCCACAACTATGAATGCATCACTTCCTTTGCGAATTTTTTCTTTTGCATTTCATCATCAATTAGGAAGCATATTTCCATACAACATTGCTTCTGAAACTTTGCATCAACATTTGATCTCTCCCCACCACATATTTCATAAAACTCATTATGGATAAATCTGACCCTTTGAATGAAAGTCATGGACATCCTCTACTCATTATTTGTGTTATGATCCCATGCCAATAACTTTGTTTCTGCATCTGTTAAACAAACATAAATTATAGATTTGACTATCTCAAAAATAGGGTTTTGGGGATACTCTTGCATCAATTCTATTATAGCCTTTATAGAATGATTTCTTCCAATCGCGTTATATTTATAGTTGAAACAATTTGATCTATAAAATTCATCCCTACTAGGAAATTCCATTAGGACAACAAGAACTAGGTAGTCAACCACATTTCCATATGAATTGTACCTAATCAATACTTTCAAATTATGAATATGTAAGTGATGCAATTTTCTAATTTTATATTTTTCTTTCCCTTATGTGGGTTTATAAAGTTGCTTCACATTCAACTGAAATGTATGGCCATCATCGACTAAGTTGGTCGTCCTCAATCAATTTCCAATGGAATTTTGTGTTGTTTTCATAATACCATCCTCTAGATCAGCACCTGGTGTTATTATTTCTCTACTACCTTTAGGACTTTCATTATGGTATTCAGAGGTAACCATGACTTCTTCATTATCAACAGCATTTGATTTCCTCCTCTTATGATTTAAATGGGTTTCATCTAAATCAATTGTCTCTTCATAATCAATAGGAATGAAATCATCCCTAGGCATCACTCTTTTGTGTTTATATTGTTTATTCTTCTTGTGAGAAGGAGTGATAACCTGATTGGGACTAATCTCAAAAAAATATTCATTTGGAGTTTCATCATCTTCAAATGTAACCTTTCTAGGATTTCTAGAATGAGGACTTTTCTTTCTTCTTTCCCATTCTTATCTGTATACTCTTGCTTCAACCTATGTTACTCTTTGTTTCTTTTTCCTTCCTTCTTGTGCCTTATAGATATAAAAGGCATCGATGACTTCCATGATATTTTTCTTTGTAGAGTAAATCCCCACTAACATATCTGAAAGTTGCATGGTAAAATCCTGTAAAAATAAAATATAACATTTTTGTGTTAAATAAAATTAAAAATTTATCATGGTACTTATAAAAATACATGATACAAAAATAAAAATAAACAAACTTACATTGTCTCTCTCAATGTCTTCAACGATAGATGCACATAGTTCTGTAAAGCATTCATCCTTGTTATAATTGTTCAATTTGAAACAATATCTAATATTGATATAAGTCTTGGCTTGTTTCATGAATGCATAAACAATAATTATGTCTGACAACAAACATATATCTCGTAACAAGCCAACTGCCTGATAATATACTTTCACATGTTCAAACTCGTCACAATACAAATATAGATGTTCTCCATTGTTGTTGTGTTTTTCTTTAACAAACCAAGAATGTTTCATTCTGCTTTCACCTCTAACATTCTTCATTGCTCTTAAGAGCTCAGGTGTTGGACCTTGAACAAATGTGTTATCAATTTGTTTCCTAGCATTCATGGAGACCCGAGTTGCAATTCTGGATGTCATTATTACAGGTCTTGATCTAGATACATTCATAGATATTTTCTTTCCTGTCATTTTTCCTATATGAAAAATTAAAAAAATAAATTATGTCTTTATAATAATGATGGAAAAATGCGTATGTTATAATAAAAAAGAATAAAATCATAGACTATAAGATTTGAACTTAAAAAAAAAAAATTACTTGACCCGCGGGGTACTGGAGGCGATGTCGGGACTTGGGGACTTGGCCTACGGGGGCTAGGGCAATGCCCGACATCACCCTAGCCCCCTGTAGGCCAAGTCTCGATCATGTCCAAGTCTTGGCCCCCACGAGACTGAGACTTGGCCTACAAGGGGGTTGGGGGCGATGGTCGACATTGCCTCTAGCACCCTCATAGGCCAAGACTTGGTCCCGCATTGAGGAGCATCACCCCCACTAACCCCCATGGGCCAAAACTATAAAAAAATTATTGAAAAACAATTATAAAAAATACACTAAAATTTGTTTATTTTTCATTTTTTCTTCTTAAAGTCCTACAAATTTTGTTAAAATTTCTTCCAAAAAAGTCTAAAAATATTTTTTTAATTGTGATTTCTTTAGAAAAAAAATATAAAAAAATATTATATATTTTAGGGTTTCCAATGATTTTTGCATCAAAAAATATCATATAATACAAAGTTGATCTTATATTCTCCTCCAATATCTCATTTATGTTTCTCCCTTGTAGATTGATCCAAACTATTTATTCATGTTGCCCAATATTCAACGCAATGTAAAAAGAGAAAATAAGAGTTTGTATATATAACAAAGATTATGTGCATTGGTGTTAAGTTTAATGAATATGGAATAAATAAAAAAGAAGAAGAGTGTGTATATACATACCTAAGATTATATGAATCATCACTAAGTTTAATGAATGTGGGATAAATTAAAAAACATGAAAAATATTTTAATTAACTATTAAATAACGAATTAATAGAGTAAAATTTTTGGTTAATTTTGAAGGGAAAATGTTAGAGGGAAAAAAATTGG
>SNQJ01S0053869.1:122154-146295 GCA_010110895.2 Picea sitchensis
AGCACCAACTGGATGGAAGCACCAACTTCCAGTTACACAGGCTCCAACCTGTATAACAGAGAACACTTGTTCTCCCTTGCACCACCCTGCCACCCTGGTTTCTCTGGATGCAACCAGATGGAAGCTACAACTCCATGTGTTCAAGCACCCACTTGAACCTCTTAGGACAACAGTCCTCCCTAGCACCTCCCTACCACCCTTATTACAAATAAATGATTGAATAACCAACAACACATATAAATTAATTCTTACCACTTCTTCAATGTTCTGCAATTCTTCTCTGCTACACTATTCTTCTGCTATGTTCATACTTGGCTTGACTTGTTGTCTCTTTTTATATGTTCTTTATCTATCCTTCTCATTCTCTTTGATATGTACACATTTTGCTCTCTTCACCTTTTCTCCTCTGTTCAGCTTATGTTCCTTATCTCTGAGCTTTCTTCACACTGCACATACTGTAATTTTACCTTTCTACAGTTCGACTCATTTTTTAGTCAGAACAGCCAACCACACACAGTCATTGTGTGTTTCTTTTATGCACTACGACCCCTTCAGTTACCCCTCAAATCCCTAGAACAATGCTTCAGCAACTGAAACTCCAATCGTCCAAGAACCATGATTCGGTTCTAATAACTGAATCGTAAATGAACAATTAATTGTGAAGAGAAATAGTAGCCCTTCGATCAGATTTCCAAGTATCCAACATCATTGGATTACAAGCACAGGGTCTCGCGTTGATTTCGCCATTTCGCATTTCGGTATTTCATCATTTCGACATTCCTTGTGATGAAATATATCGACGCTCCATGTCGCGATCACCGAAACTCAAAAAAAGGATCTTAGCTGGACTAATTTCTTCCCTTCTCGTGACCACTAGTGGTGACCACAGGCTGCGCCAAAAGGCATTTCACAATTTTGCATTTCGGCATTTCATGATTTCGCATATCACGAGTTCAAGAGGTTAGGGAACCTCGTTCCTTTGACTTTCCAGTCAGTGAAATGATGATCTTTCACCATGTATCCTATGGACCCAACGGTCCGGATCTTATCATGATTTTGAAACTTCACGAGCCTTCATTGTGTCTGATCAATGGTCCAAATCAATCCTCGATCCGACAGCTAGAATTATTTTACGATTTTGCATATCACGAGTTTGAGAGGTTAGGGAACTCCTTCCTTTGACCTCTCAGTTAGATAAATGTTGATCTACAACCACGTGTCCTTCCCAAAGATGGATGGTCCTCCTGATTTCGGGATTTCGGGGTTCACTACTTCAAAGGTTAAAGTTCCTTTGATCTTTGATTTCCCAGTCTATGAAACTCTGAAATGGAGTCTTTGTTGATGTGCCTGTTTCAGGATTTCGACGTTTCACATTTTGCAACTTCAGGACTCCTGTGATGAAGAGTCTCGACTCTTGACTCCTCCAACTCCCGATATCCGAAACTTCAAAATGGAGATTAAGTCATGGTTTGATGTGCCTGTTTTGGGATTTCGGCGTTTCACATTTTGAAACTTTGGGAATCCTGTGATGAAGAGTCTGGACTCTTGACTCCTCCAACTCCTGGTATTCGAAACTCCGAAATGGAGTTTACTCTTATGATATTTCCATGCGATCATCATTGTGCTGCTAGTCTTGCAACTTTCTCTTGCTCGTCATCGTCGAGTTGAGCTTGCCATCAATGAGAAACAAATACCTTGCCTTATGTATACCCTTAATAAATATGCCAACACTCTTTTTTTCAAATCAAGGAGAGGGATAAGACAAGGATGCCCCCTCTCTCCCTTCCTCTTCTTAATCATTGTAGAATCCCTCGGTCTTCTAGTAAAGGAAGCAAGAAAAAATAGAAGGCTACAATGGATTCATGTATCAGATAGCAAATTTATTTCAGACCTGTTATTTTTGGATGACATATTATGTTGTGTCCAAGGGTCACAAAGAGATATTGAAACCTTCAAAATTTTACTTGATTTATACTTTTCCACGACAAGTATGTAAATCAATTTGGAAAAGTCTTGTTCTATTTTTCACAGGTGTTCGAAGGAAGAAACTAGATCATTTTCAAATATCATTTCTACTCAAATAAAACCTATAAATGAGGGCTTCAAGTACTTCGGTTTTTTCCTTAAGCCTGATTTCTACAAGAAAAATGTCTAAGGATGGATAATCGAGAAAACTGAAGCAAGGATCTTGGTTTAGGTAAAAAAAATCTTGTCTAGGGGGGGAAGGCTCATATTACTCAAATTCATGTTGGAAAGTATCATTGTTTACTGGAACTCCATTGCATCCATCCCTAAAGGAGTGTTAATAAAGGTTTGAAAACTCAACTTTCAATACCTTTAGGTAGGTCAAAAGGAAAAAGGAGGTATGCATTTATAAAAGTTGTTGTCAATTTCTCTTCCTAAAGAACTTGGTGACTGGGGTCTTAAGGACATTCTTCCCTTTGCTTAGGCTCTAGATAGAAAAAATATTTGGAGAATCACGCAAGGAAACTCCCTCGAGGTTCATGTAATGAATTCAAAATACTTCCCAAACATAACCATTGTTGACTGGTTCAGAGTTCCATCCAAATCGTCAAAAGCGATAATAGTGTCAAAGGCCCTAGTTGAAGCGTTCAATATGGTGGGAGGATGGATGGTATGGAAATTTAGAAATTGTAGAAGCATTCTATCAGGGGAGGATCATTAGCTAGGATCGAGCCAAAACTTAAAAATCTTTGATCTGTTGATTCAAAATTTGCAAGCCCGAAATATTTTCAGCCTAAATGATATAAATGTGGGTTACCTGCAGCCCAGAGGATGAATCAGTTGGAGAGATGAGGCATCCCTAGGACTCTTTGGTTCTCTAGCTGAGGAATGGAGGTCATATGTTGTCTTTTTATGTGAAATTTTCATATCTTTGGATAATGACATAGAGGATTCTCTGTGTTGGTCAAAAAACCTGAGAGGTGGAAATTTTACTATGAAATTGGGATATAAAGTTTGGAAAGAAGATCTATTTACAGGCCCTAAAAAATGGTGGTGCAGCATGTTGTGGAAATCCAAATCTCCAACTAGATGTAAATTAACTCTATGATTGGCCTTAAACAACAAAATTCTCACTTGGGATAACTGTGTAAAGAGAGGATAGTGTGGACCTAATCAATGTATTCTTTGCAAAAATTACTCGGAATCCATAACTCACTTATTTATTTTGTGTCCCTATGTAGCCCAGGTGATGAAGTTGATCAAATAAAATATGATATCCAAGTCAAGTTAGAAGGAAATCATGGATGAAGGACTCAAAGAGTGGGAAATGGACAGGTTTTTCAAGCTCTATTCCAGTCTTCCAAGTTTGTTTGTTTACAACATATGGTGGGCCCATAATTTTTCCACTTTCAAGGACAAGAACATACATCCGAAAATTACATCCCTAATCACCCTCAATCAAGAAGAAAAATTTAAAGAATATGCCAAGTAAAACAGTCCCCACAATCCAATTCTTCCTTCTATTGACTTTGAAATACCATGGGGTCACTTTGATGGGGCAAGTCAAGGGCACCCACCTAAGTGTAGAGTAGGATTATTTTTATATTTTAATCATTCACACTATCTATATATAATATATGCTCCAGTCCATGGTTCTAACTATAGAGCTAAGTTCATATACCTATGGAATATTTTGGAAACAACAAAGGCCAAGGATATCAGGAAACTACAAGTTATGGGATATTCAAAACTGGTTACTGACTGGGTTGGACAAAAAATTGAGGTTCAAGACTTAAGATTGACCACACTCATGGGAGACATTAGATTGGATTCTCACTCTTTTGAGTTGTTGAAATTTCATCACATCCTGATGGAACTAAATGAAAAGGAAGATGCTCTTTCAAAAGAGGCCCTCCTCTTCCCCTCTAGGTCCTTTGGAGTATACAAATATTTTGATGGTTTAGAAACAAAAGCGATGGAATTTTGTTTCTGAATCATTTTCTCTTGAAATTCAGTTGTTTTTTCATATGTATGGTAATGATGGACTGAATATAGAAGTATGTTTGAAAAAGTAGGATTTTTGGCCTTTTTTAGCAGGAGAAACAACGGTTCTCATTAAATATTGAAAGAATGGAATGTAACATGTATATTCATCAAGAATTTAAAAGTTTTTTTCTATGGGAAAAACATAGTCAACTATGTTGTTACCAAGACCATGGATGTAATTCATATGGGAGGAATTTGACCATTGTTTTAAACCATTACAAATAATATGTTCATGAAACCTACATAATTTAACCAACTATATTCCAAAGAAGGTTCCAATTAAATCTTGAGAACTTCTCTTGTAAGTGAAAATCAAATTAGGAACATGAGTCTAGCCACAAAGGGTCATGGTTAGAGATGTTACTTAAGATTATGGCTCGCTTATTTGAAATTCTTACATTGAAGTCTCCTAGAAAAATAATATTGTCTTCAGTCCTTAGATAGGACATATCATGCTATAAACCATTGAAAGGACCATTTTTATTTAAATTATTTTTTTTATATAAAAAAATGAGTTTATGGGTGCAAAATAACATATTGCCAACTGTTTAAAATACTACACAAACACTTAGTCAAAAATCATATTTCAACCTCTGATAGTCATTCACCAATAAGAAGGTTAACCCATACATCAAAATGGAACTATGAGTAGAAATACAAGTGGCTAAGCATTCTAAAAAGCATAAGCAGAAATAAATGAACAATAGACAACATTCATTCATGCATTTGACACAAAATATTATGGGCAATGCCCCTAGAAAAACCTTGAATGGAAAACCATCCAAGGAGAGATTCTTCTTATTGAGATCAGAGGAAAAATTATGAGTTTACAACAGCAATATTTTTCAGCAAACAGATACACATTACTTATCTTGTAACTTGTGTCTACAATCCTCCTTGAAAATTGTGTCGAAGATCAAAAAAATCATATCAAGATTCTACCTCAAATTCCATGCCCATATTTCAGTTATACAACCTAAACTGTACAGCCTTCCTAGTAGAAAAATAGTCCTTGAAATATGTCCATAGTTATAGTACATTCATGTATGGATTGTACGAAAATCTCACGCGTCTATGAAATATGTGCATAACTCAACCTCAATTTCTATGCATAAGTTGTTGTACATCCCTCTCCAAATCTGTATTGCATTTCCCCCTTTACTATTGTATGGACATGTATTAAATGATTATCTATTATCCTTAGGATGCATGCCAATTCTCTCCTTGGGATGCACGTCAATCCTCCTTGTTTTTCCTCTCTTTCCTTTCAGCTCAAACTCTCTTGGTAAATGTGTCTCTTCACATTTCCTCTAACCTCTCCTTGAAAAGTGTGCCCCACCTCTCTCAATAGCTCCTTTTATTTTCTCATTTAATGAGTAACTACCCTAACCATAGATATCCAAAGAGATATATGGTCAAGCTTAAATATTTCCCTCTTAAGATCAACGATTATGACTTAATATTCCATTGGTTTCACTTGAATCACTTAAGTGACCCAAACTTCATAAAGTCATTTTTACCCATTAAATTTTGAAAGACCCCACTTAAATTTATAAAATCACTTTATAAAGTCAAGTCACTAGAGAGAGACATTTTCTCGGTCCATTAAACTAGAACTAGGAGCATAAATACAAATGGCTAAGCATTCTAAAACTTGGTAGTGGAAATAAATGAATAGTAAACATCATTCATCCACACATTTGACACAAAAATGTATGGGTAAAGCCCCTAGAAAAACCCCGAAGGGAAAACCATCCAAGGAGAGATTCTTCTTATTGAGCTTGAAAGAAAAATTATGAGTTTACATAAGCAATATTTTTCAGTAAACAAATACATAGTACTTATCTTGTAACTTGTGCCTACAGTCCTCCTTAAAAATTGTGCCAAAGACCAAAAAAATAAGACCATACTTATGCCTCGAAACATATTCCCATATTTCAGTTGTAAGGCCTTCCTTGAAACAAAACAATCCTTGAAATTTGTGCACGACTACAGTACCTTCATGTACAAACTATACAAACTTACTTCAACAAAAAACAAAACCTCGAAATATGTGAATAAATCAACCTCGATTTTTGTGCATAAACTCTTGTACGACCCTCTCCAAATCCAAATTGTATGGCCCCATTTACTGTTGTACATACCTATATTAAATTATGGTCTATTCTCCTTGAGATGCGTTTCAATCTTCTCCTTGGGATGTGTTCCAATCCTCCTTATTTCTCCTCTCTTCCTTTCATCTCAAACTCTCTTGGTAAATGTGTCTCTTCACATTCCCTCTAAACTCTCCTTGAAAAGTGTACCCCACCTCTCTTAATAGCTCCTTTTATTTACTCATTTAATGATTAATTTCCCTAACACTAGATCTCCAAAGATATAGATGGTCAAGATTAAATATTTCCCTCTTGATATCAATGGTTGTGACTTAATATTCTATTGATTTCATTTAAATCACTTAAGTGACCCAAACTTCATAAAGTCACTTTTACCCATTAAATATTAAAATACTCCACTTAACTTTATAAAATCACTTTATAAAGTCAAGTCACTAGAAAGAGACATTTTCTCGGTCACTTCTGCGTGTTTGGCACTGCCAATGCAGAAGTACCTCTGAGCTACAAAATCTAACAACTAGAACATTTTTTGAGTACTAATGTCTAAGATTTCTAACCAAATGCACTTTTTGAAATGATGTTTCTTATGAATTTTAACGTAAGGTGTGAGGTTATGACATGAAGGAAGCTATTCATACAATCCCTATATGAGAATATCTTTTATTCCATATTTACTATAGAATAAAATCATCCATATTACAGGGACGCGAGATTCATCATATTCTTAGGTTTCCACGAGTAAAATAATGTGTATTTCTTTAGAAATCCAATTTAACTCGGTATCCTTCCCACATGGGAATCACCAACAATTCCATGTTAGGATCCTAAGTTTCACAATATCCATCATATTCTCAAGTTTCCACAAGTAAAATAATGTGGATTTCTTTAGAAATCCAAATTAACTTAGTATCCCTCCCATATGAGAGTCACTGAAAATTCCATGTGAGGATCCTAAGTGTTAGCACATGTAATTTTTTATAATTTTTTTCTAAAAAGTGGTTTTTACAATATTATTATGCTGTCAGGCTCATATGCAAGATCAGGGTTATTTTTGGCAAAACAAAAGGTGTATTGGGCCTTATATTGTTAAATCTCCAAATCACAATTTGACCAAATATTTATGCAGTTGTTTAGAAGATTTGAAATGCATATAATTATTCCATGGAAAATTTTGTTCAAAATGGTTTTATTATGACTTTTCATATCATATGCATGGTGAGATATCCCATAAGGCTGATTAAATTTGATCATGACATTTTTTATTTGAAAAAGAACAATACACAGAACTTGTGTAGTGATCACATGTTACGCAAGTGTTGTAGGTATCGTTTTTGCAGTGAAGAGGTGATATCCATGAAATGAAACTCAGATTGGGTGTGTATAGCAGTTGCAAAGTGTTACAAAAAAATCATCATCACATAAGTACATGCAAGTTATGACAGCACATGAATCAAGCTTCAGTTTTGCAAATTTAAATCTTTTAGGGTTTTAAGCTTTGACTAAGGAATT
Organism: Picea sitchensis; assembly: GCA_010110895.2. Taxonomy (NCBI): domain Eukaryota; kingdom Viridiplantae; phylum Streptophyta; class Pinopsida; order Pinales; family Pinaceae; genus Picea; species Picea sitchensis. Next base: position 129,789 of record SNQJ01S0053869.1, read on the forward strand.
AATGTTTTGAAGGAAATATAAATGGTTCCAAACTTCAGTACCATTTTTTTTATAGTCCAAATCATCAGTCGATAACCTCTAGACACCTTGCAGTGATCACCATGTCAAGAAAAGTTGAAAAGAACACTCGTGTAAACACGCTACACAAGTGCACTGCGCAAGTGTATTTTCACCATATCTCTCAAAACGTGTGTCGGGATTCCATGAAATTTTTACATGACATGCATGGGGGTGAGATGAATCAACCCATTTAATTTCAGATCAAAAAGCTTCATATTTTGTGAGCAACGAGCCACCGTCATCTACAACCATTTTTGGATTTTCTCGAAATCCATGAGTCGAATTTAGCCCAAATATTTTTTGGAGAATCATTAACATGATATTAAACTACTAAAAAAAATAAGTTCAATCAGATTCACCGTTTAGAATATATTTGAAAAATATCAGTTACAGAATTCTGGAAATCATTGTTTTTTTAGTCAACTTCAAACTTAGTTTCTAAACAAATGTAAAGGAATATTTGAAACATGAAAGAGTGTTTTTTCAATAAACATCCCATTCAAGAAAACCTCTCTCAGTTTCTTCACAGGTGTCATGGTTTGGAATATTCGAATGGATCTTTATAGCCTATTTTTCATATTTAAACATTTAATGATTTCCTTTTTTAGTCATTATCTTTGGGCGTGGATCTCGAGACACTGGAGAGGAAGTTTCAAAAACTGAAAGAGGTTTTTCTCAAGAAAGGATTCATATACAAAATTTTCTCTTAGTTTTTTAACAACTATCATGATTCGAGAGATATGATGTTATCTTTGACCTCTATTTTCCAGAAATGTGATTCCTATTTCCTAGCAGGCATTTCTAAACGTGTTGCTATAATTTTGTAACCAGATCCAACTTTGGGAAGTAGTTGAGCTCGACCTCCTCAGTTTGGGGAAGATTATTTTCTATATATATTTGTATTTTTTATTGACTAAGGGGGTTGAAAGAAGCATAAAGGAGATTTATTTTGAGCATTTTGTAATTTTTTTAAATTATAATGGAATATCAGTTAGAAGTCTAGAGTTACTCTTACCAAAGATACTTGTGATAGTCTTTGTGAAGTGTATCCCTTTCTATGTGTATTTAACTCTTATATTAGTTTTCATTTAAATATGTGTTCTTCAATGTTTGATTGGAAAGTACATGATCATAATTCATCCATGTTTGATGATTTGATTCATAGCAATTAAACATTTCATAAATTTCCTCTAAAGTTGCATTAAGAATTTGTCTTCAGTTAGATGCTCTTAGTGTAAAGGGATGTTGAATTCTCTTTTCTAGCACAATGTTGCTACAATCTTATTGACTGATAAAACATCATCTACCTTGCCTATGTTTCCTTGATATCTCTACTACCGGTCATTGATAGTTCCCTTTGCAGTAAATTTGACTCCATGCTCAATGGATTATTTTTCACCTCTACCATCAACCACATCTTAAAACTTTATTTCCATTTCATATCTAGCCACTAAGCCTAATACATAGTGAGAGAGCCCTATTTGGTTTGGAAAGGCTAGATTCTAAGCCTAAAGTTGGTTTGAAGGTTACCTCTATGATTTTATTCCTCAACCCAAGAAATTTAAAGAGTGTTAAAAGTAAGTTCACCAAATTCATCTTTGTCAATATTGTTTTGATTCTAATATCTAATCATTTCTTTTCTATTTCTAATCATTCTCTATTTCCATTCTTTCCTAACCCCTTTTACCTTTTGAACTTTCTTCCTCAATTCATCTCAATCCACTAGGACAATATCCTCATTCATTAATATCCCTAGCCCTTTTAGACTAGATGTTTTTATTATTATTTCAAATTTGTTGTCAATAGAGTTTACCTTAATTAATATTAAAGTATTTTTATATTATATTAATTTGTTAGTCTCTTTACTTCTATGAAACATGTTCTTTCAATTTGTAACATCTTTTGACTAGTTCCAAAGTCTCCTCCCTTTCGTCTTTTAAGCAAAAAAATATGAGGTTTAAGGCCCTTTTATTATGTTCATTTTTCAATGTTTTATTCTTGTCATTCTTTCTTTATGGCCAAATTATTGTTTATCTCATCTTTTAATGTTTTATTCTTGTCATTATTTCTAGGATTTCTTAAATTAAATTCTCATATTCCTTTACCTAGGTTTGTTGTTTTATTTCTTCATATTTATATTTCATTTTTTTTAGTATATGCCACAATCCATGCATCCTCTTCTCCAAAGTTACTATTGTTATATTCATATAATGAGAATTTAATATCAAAAATTAAATTTTATCTCTTAAAGTTTAGCTTTTCTCTCATCCCACATTTCACTAATGATTTTATATGCTCACAAAGAGATTCAAAAGTCATTTTGTTGCATATTCCTAAATTATCTTCAAACTTTAGATCTTTTGGTTTATTTGGTGAAATGATCATTACAGGGAAAATAGAAGATTCAAAAGTCATTTTGTTGCATATTACTAAATTATCTTCAAACTTTAGATCTTTTGGTTTATTTGGTGAAATGATCATTATGGGAAAAAAAGAAATGTATGATTAGGAAAAAGGAACATGTTCCCTTGATTAATTTGAGACAACCTTCAATAAATTTTTCAAACATAATGCCACTTGAATCCACTCTTAGATATATCTCTTCTAGGGTTAAACAGTCCATGGGTAAAGATAATTTCACTTGAATCCATGCTTAAAGATAGGTATATTAGTGTATGGAATGGCCTTTATATCATTTTAGTTATATATATATGGTTGGATATGAAACAATCTGTTCAATAGATAGCTCTATTTAAAATGATATTTATTTGTATATAAATATGTTGCTCATTCATATAGATAGATCTACTAGGTATATAAGTTTGAGTTAGATTAGGGGGTACTACACACATATTTGATTATCAAGCCTTCTCCCAAGGTTTGATGAGGCTTTATCATGTTATAGTCCTTTAGTAGTGCGCCTTAGGTTCAAACCTAGTTGGAGCTTATATTTTTCCATTGTGTTATTATCGTGGTGGTATTTTCTAGGAGATATAACTTGTTTGCATGGTACGAAAATTGTTGAAGCACACCCCGCCACCCCCCCACCCCCCCCCCTCATTGGCAGATATGTTCATTTTGAATTAATTAGTTGGTGACTATTAGGAGGTTTGAATATGGTTTTATTTGAGCATTAATCTTTGTGCACACATGTTGAATTTGATTTAACCATTTAATGATTAATTCAATCCATTTTATTACCTTGGAGGTTAATTGCTTTAGTGTGCTACTTCACTTGGTAGTTTTTCACACTTGGAGGGGTTTATTTGGAGGAGACTTTGGGTTTTGGATGGAGCAATCCTCTATTGGGCATAGTTATCAAGGAAGACATGCATAGTTATTATTTTATTGTTGGAGAGGATGGCAAACTTATCTAGGGAACACTTTTTCTTTTGCACATGGTTTGGAAACTCAGTGGACGGTATTAGAAAAAAACACATGGTTTTTGCATGAGCATTGATGAGGTCTAATCACTTTGTCACTTATTCCAAGGGTTCACCTCACATGGATATATTTTATTACTTATTGGGTGGTTGGGGTAGTTACATGGCAAGGTTTTCTAGGGTGCACCTTGTTTTCACCAAAATATTACTCAAATCAATATAGGTGATGGATGAAGAAATCATCAATGCAACACACCAAATAGAATACCTCCAACAATAATAGGGTCCATTCAACAAAGTCACAAAACTATGGAAAGTGGATGCCTCATTTTTAGGGAAGACTACCAAAGGTATTTGTGCGCTATTTGCACTAAACAATGCAGGCCAACGAACTAAAATCCATGCTAATGGCGTGGGTTACATTACTATCATCAAATCAACCCGCGTTGATGAAAAAAAGAGTGCATTTATGACCTCAGTCAGATTTCATGCACCCTCAACTCAAGTGTACCATGAGAGGTCGACTATCTAGGTCTAGGAGTAGCATTGGGACCAATTAAAGACTAGGGGAAGTACCTACATGAAGGATCCTTATTCACATTGAAAAATAGTTTTAAAAAATCTTGAAAAGATCTTATAAATACAAGATTGGGGTGTACATTAAATTAAGATTTCAAGTGTATTTTTATGCTATTGAAATTGCCACTTGAGAGTCCACTATTCTCATAGAATCATTCCAACATCCATAGCAAACTCCAATCTTCTCACCTCTTGAGAATTTGGTTGTAATTATTCATTTTCATTGTCATATTGTAATAAGAGAGGAATTTTTACATTGGGGAATATCAGGACCCTCCGAAGGAGGAAGAGGGGAGCTCATGAGTTCCTTTCCTTTATCTACGGTGTTACTAATGCAAGCTTATCCATTGGTGACCATCTCCACTTGTCTTAATTTATAGTTTTATGTGTTGTAGCGTATGCATATTTTAGTTTGTGTTTATTTCTTGTTTACTTTCCATGTTGTTTCATTAACTGACTAACCTTTCATTGTGGTTTATTGATTGCCTAATAAGACACTTAAGTGCTTGTATTTCTACTCACCCAAGTGACAGAACAACCACAACAATTTGGCGACTCTACTGGGGAAGAATACAAATTATCCCTACTTAGGACATTAGAACTCTTCTTCTCACTATTTTGTGTATGTAGGTTCAGAAACCAACCTACCTGAGCCTCTGGCTAGGACAATTTCATTCAAATTTTTCTTCCTAATTATGAATGTACGTTAGCATGACTTTTGAAGAAATAGTTGGGCAGACGTTCACTATTTGTGTGATTGTTTTGTGTTCTAACTTGATCTGGATTATGTTCGGAATGAAATGAAAGTAGAGAAATTACGATGGAATACTCATGAAACTTGCCAAAAATAGAGAAATACAACAATACTTGATTTCTATTAATGAAAGAATTATAAAGAGACTGTAAAAATACAGAGTGCAAGACTCGCTAGAATGGTGGCATCTTTATCTCTAAGAAGAGATGTGATGGCTATGCTCATTCACCAGAAGATGATTACAATGAGGCTCTGAAGGAATTTTTATGTTAAACAGGAATGCCAAAACCCTAGACATCCAAAAACCTAACCCTAGGAGATGAAACGCCAAAAGTCATGTGGGCCCCATTTGGGTAAGTTAGTACATTAACTTCTCAAGGTCGTAAAGTTTTCATACAATCTTCGTTTTAGGCACGTGATAGTCCATTGTAAAGGTATTTTCTAGAACTACACATTACAACTGTAGTGAGACAAAATAATATTGTTTAGGGCCCCAAAATGGACCTGTAAGTACAAAAAGATGTAATAACATGAAAACATACAAAATAATCCATTTGGATTAGGTGGGAGGCCACCAGTATCCACTTGGAATATGTGTAGGGCTCCATAAAACCCTAGAAGTGTAGAACCCACAATTACAAAGAATTACAAAAGAACGTTTTGAACTAAAAATTGGCAAAAGGATCCAGTTGGAACAGGTGGGTGGCCACCAATATCCACCTGCCATAATTTTCATTATTTGTGTGGTTGGTACAACTAATACCTCTACAAACCATGCAGATCTTTGTTTTCCCATTAATTCGAGAGATTTTTTAATTGGTTCCATCAGGTAGACTTTAGAATTTGGTTTCCATCACTTTTTAAAGAAGAAAGATTGTACTTCAAGTTGTTTCTCGCATAGGTAATTATCCAACATAGACACCAAAAGAGATAAAATGAACCACGATTCTTTCCTTTTTGTCGCCACATCGATGGCTAGTTAGAGCATTCGAATTCTTAGTTAAAATTTGATTTATAAACCATTTCCAATTGGTGGGACTATGAACTAATTGTGACACTCACAATATTCTCTTTCCCTCACACTCTCTCGAGTGATCTTGGGAAATCATAAAAGAGTAGGGTAAGGAGTTCCATCTCCATTTTTCATCATTAGGTGAGGCCAAAGAACCCTCTGAAACCTCATAGTTTACTTTGGATAAATAAAAAAGACCTTAAAATTGTAAAGGGTCAATACATGCCCAAATGTTTGCAATCTAGGATAGTTTTGATTTTCTTAGAGTAAACAACAACCAAGGGAGTTAAAATATCAATAAGGAACCACATGTCTGCATGCATGAAATATAGGATAATTTCAATTTTATTAGAGTAAACAACAACCTAGAAAGTTAAAAGATCAGTCAGGACCCACAAGTCCACATGGTTTGCAATCTAGGATAGTTTTGATTTTCTTAGAGTAAACAACGACCTAGGGAGTTAAAAGATCAGTAAGGGCCCACATGTCCACATTGTTATCAATCTAGGGATTTTTAATTCTACAAGGTGTGTTTAAAAATATATAGTAATTTAATTAAACAAGACTTGTAAAGGACCCCACGATGTCCACGTCTTACAATCTTACATTTTAACTTATTAAAATATTTTTTACACCATTTCACCTCTTGCACACAAATAACTCATAACACACAAAATTTTCTATTATATAATTGAAATCAAAGTATTCTCTCCTCCCTACACTCACAGGCGATCTAGGAGGATCAGAAAGACTCAAGACATCTTTAATAATTTTTTAAAGAACACCATTAACTCAACAAGACTAGTCCAAGACCCCAGTCTCTCATCCTGATTCACCAAAAAATCAACCATTAAAAACTCATTAAAGTCCTCCATAGGAGGGGCACAAAACAAGTTTTTATTCTAAGTTAGGATTTTGAGAGTAAGCATCCAAAAAAAAAACCCTTTATCTTTTTCTCATTGAAACTTAGAAATTCGATGAAATAGGAATCCAAAATCCTCCAAGTCAAGCATTCCAATGTTGTAAGGCAGGTAGATACTTGTGAAGGGGAAAGTGTCAAGTTCTGGTTGTTTCGTTCATGCCTTCTTGAGCCACCCATCTCTTGAGTGGTTACCTGGCCCGTGACCGATTTCTTAGGCTGAGAGTCCCTTGTTGCGCTTGACCAAGATAACTTAGTGACCAAAACTAGGTTTTTCCACCCAAGTAGGGGTTGTGGCCTACAATCACACCTTATTCATATTTTGTGTGGCTATTGGGAAATATCGTTGGTTTTTTCAGGATATGCCCCCTTTACCCTTCATTATAACTAGTTATTCATACCTTTACTAGTTCCTCTTCCAGCGAGTTCATGCCCCATTTTTTAGTTTTATTAGAAGGCCAAGTGTTGTTTTGAGACAGAGGAAATTAGGCCTATAGGACACATACAATTATATTTTGATATTCCCCAACGCGAATAAAACCTACCTAACTAGCATTCTTCTTTCAGTTGATTTATGTATGATGTTCATTACTAACTGCATGCAACTATGAGTTATATTTTTAGTGTAGGCCAAGAAATAAAAGAATTTGTTCATTATTTTCTCTCATCAATATTCATAGACACTTTTCAGCTAATCCAGAACCATAGGGGAACCATAGAATCCCCGTCGTTCTAGAAACTTTCTTAACCTCCCTCCAATATGTTGATGATTGCAACTATGTGATACATTCTCCATATTACAAACCTGTGAGATGTGGATCATTACATCTATGTGAGTCTTTCTCCATCTTACAAACCTGAGAGAAAGCCCCTAATAAGGGTGTTTGGTTCCTGAGAGACAGAGTTGGAACGTAGAGATGACCTCCTCCATTAAAAGAGTTGAGAAGAACTCCAGATGATTATCCAGTCGGAAAGGTGATTTGTTGAGTTAGACATGCATGTGGTTGAGCACAATGTGAACGTGTGAAATCCAAAAGTGTCGGGTGCATCGTCATGTGAACATAAATGAATATGATGTGTTATCCTCTTTTGACCAACAGAGTTGATGACAAAATCCGTATGATTCTCCTGTGTGAGGTGGTGGGAAAGAAGATCTTGTAGAGTGGACATGCATGTGGACAAGCACAAATGAATGTGTGAAGAATTGGTTCTTCTTTGTAATGCAGTGAACCAGAGATATGGACATCCCTATGGATGTTCCCCTAGAGGATGAGCACTAGTGGGTGTATAAAATCCATTGCTATATTGTTCAAGAGTCATACGTGCCTGTAACCCTAATTGTAAGGTAAAGGGTATAGGTCAGCCCCACCTTAATGTGATTAGTAATAAATGTAAAAGATAATTAATCTAGTTAATATTAATTATATTATGAGCTCGCGAGGTCGGCCTTGTTGTTCCAATAGACACTTTTGTTGATAGGTTCAATTTAGTATAAGTAAAGGTAGATTCCCCATTGTGAAATCACATCTTTCGTGTAAGTTTGGAAATTCCAGCAAGTACATCTACTTGGGAAAGGTGTGCACCTCTCTTAGGCGCTAGTCTTATAGGGTTTGAGAACCCTCTTGTATGCTAGGTATTATTGGTGGTGAAGGTATTTATCTTGAAGAATATAGCAAAGGATTCGGCTGGGTTCTCTTCCCTTCTTGAGAAGGGTTTCACGGGATACTTCTTGTGTTCTTGTGCATGGTGTTTCTTCTTGTGATCTTGATTGCTACAACATTATTGTTTATGGTTAAGACAAATGCTAAAATGGAATGAACTTCATGCTTAACCTATACTATTGAAAAATCAACATGGTATCAAATCATAGGTCTTGAAGATTCCATTGCACAAGCACTTTCCAGCCAGTCTCTTTCACCTCTGCAAAAACTGTATGGCCCTCCTAGGGTTCCTAGAAATTTCGTACAACCTACCCTTTTGAAAGTTTTTAGTGCTCAAAACTTGTGCTTTGGGGATAAAAATAACATAGGAGTGTATGGCCTCCTTCAATTCACCTCCAACAAGTCTCAAATTTCATTTCCGGGGCTTTTTGATTTTTTGGCTCTAAGGGTTTCTACAATTTCGCCAAATTCTACAGAAAAATTCAGAATTGTATTTCTGCAAACTTCGTGAAGAATCTCTTCAGCTCACCAAGGATATCATATCTATCAAGGCTTATTTTTGGCAATCATAATCCCAACAAAACCTTAAAGTTCTATCATAGCCTAGCAGTTAGGTTTTCTAGCCTAGTTGACAAGGGTTTGTGAAAAATCCAAAACTATGATGAACATACCTATGATGGAACATAAGCTTTATGGATCAAGAAACTTCAAGTTCCTGGAAGACAAGACTTCAGAGGAAGCCTTATTGTGGGTGATACAAAAAGGTGACACTATGAATACCCTCTTCATGAATATGTCAAGAGGACAGATATCAACCAGGTGCTATTGGAGAAATCATATCAGCACACTCCGGTATGCACTTGTATATATATTATTTGTATCATTGTCATGGGAGGAATTGTAGGAGGAAGGAACCTTCTTGCCGAAGTCATAGATCCAAAGGGATCTCAATGAATTCAGAAGAACAACACACTAGAAGTGAAGAGCCCAGGTTTGATTGTTGAAATTTTCATTCCTCTAACCTATATTTCTTAAGTCTTCTACATTACAAGTAGGTGCTATATCTATGAAAACGATCCTTAAAAAAATTTGATTCTAGAGATGTACTCATTATCCTCCTTTAGGAGATATTATTGTTTTGGTTCCTCTTGTTTTCTTGTTCCATACAGGTTAACAACAAAGTAATATGTTTATCCTTTAGAGGGAGTCAAAACTATTTGAGAAAGAGGAAGAATAGAACCATCATTGAGGAAATAAATGCAATAATGCATGATCATAATATTTCTATGATTCTATGGGCAGAAGCATTCAAGACACAATATATGTTTAAAACAAGAGTCTTCACTAGACTTTAAAAAAAATAAAGTATTCATCGGAGCGAAGCCTAAGATTGAACACTTCAGAATATTTGGGTGCCTATTGTACTTTCATGTACCCAAAGAGAATAAGTCCAAGCTAGACCCTTCAGGAAGAAAGGATACATTTATGGGATAACAATGAATCTTCAAAGACATTCCAGATCGACATCCATGGTCAGAGACGGATTGAGACAAGCAGAGATGTTGTCCTTGAAGAAGAGATAGCCTTTCAAATATCCAGAGAATCTCAAATGGAGATTGATAGTGAGACAATGCCTTCTCCCCCTTTCAGCAGTTCAAAGGGAGACAGACATTATTCTAGCTAATGCAGTTTCTCCAGTTGATATATTCAGAGATATTGCAGTAGGGCATAAAAGGCCTACCTAGACTCACTCTGCAAGAGGCAGAGAAACATACAAGCCTCTCAAGGCACATCCCAAGAAAGAAAAATATATTTTTTAGTTGTCATTCAGTCATGAGCCACTTCATTAATGCTAAGACTCCTTGTCTTAGATAAGCAATAGAAGAACATGTATGGAAATATTCCATAATAGAAGAATACCAGTATATCTTAAAGAATGATGTATAATATATTATTCAGAGACTAGAAGGGAAGTTTGTGGTAACTTCCAAGTGGATATATAAGATCAAGCATGCAGTTGATATAAGTGTCAAGAAATACAAAACGAGATCTATAGCCATAGGTTTCTCACAAACAGAGGGAGTAGTCTATGATGAGACACTTGATTCAGTAAACCCGATACACTTCCATATGTACTACCATCCATGATTTGGAAACTATATCAAATATATAGATTCTTGATGAGTTTGGATTTCATCAAGAAAGTTGTTGATCCAAACCTATATTATTATAGTGTTGGTGACGAGACCCTGATTTTGATGACTTATTCAGAAATCCTTGTTGTTGGATACAAGTAATCCTTGATTTATGAATTCAAGATAAAAAATCTAAGTATGATGCACTACTTCTTGGGACAAGAAGTATGACAGAGGACCGATGAGATTTTCCCTAGTCAAGGAAAATATACAGTGAAAATAATAAAGGAGTTTGGTATGACAAGAATGCAAAATCCACCATGATGGATTTAAAGAAAAAGATTGATGATGATTCAGACAAGATTGATCCACAGCTGATTGGATCATTGATGTATCTGGTTAACACCAGACTTGATTCATGCCATGCAGTGAGTGTGATTAGTCATTTCATGAGTCAACCGAGAGAGTCTCACTAGACAAAACATGTATTTAGATATATATGAGGCACAGTTGGATATTGCATGAGATATGCCTCCAATGTGAACCTAAGTTTCTAGGATATGTTGATTTAGATTGAGCAGAAAGTACAGTGGACTGAAAGAGCACATTCGGTTGATTTTCTACCATGAAGTTTGTCATGGTTTCTTGATACAACAAGAAATGAAATCTATGTGGCCTTGAATACCACAGAAGCAAATTATGTACCATTGAGTGTGCGAAGCAGTATGGATTCACAAGGTTCTGATAGATCTACTTGATCATGATATGGATCCTATGATGATAACTAAGAGCTGTGTATAAAATCTCCTTTAGAACCTAGTGTTTCCTAATCGATCTAAACATGATGAGATGAAATATTCTTATATCAATGATATGATGCAGAGGGAAATCGTACACATGCAGTACCTTCCTACACATGAGAAGATTGTATACATCTTCACCAAACCAACTTGGTGAAGAATTCCTTCTTAGTTGAGAGGGAGTATTGATGACTCCAACCAAGACAAAATTCAGAGTACATTCGTGTAAGATTTGGCATGATGAAGAATGCCTCCATAGCTGAGAGGGAATGTTGATGATTGCATCTATGTGAGACATTCTCCAGCTTACAAACCTATGATATGTGTATCATTGCAGCTATGTGAGTCTTTCTCCATCTTACAAACCTGAGAGAAATCCCCTAAGAAGGGTATGTGGTTCCTACATGAGATAGAGCTAGAAAGTAGAGATGACCTCCTCCATTTAGAGAGCTTATAAGAACTCCATATTATTATCCAGTGGGAAAGGCGATCTATTGAGTTATATTTTTTTGTGGCTAAGCACAAGGTGAACGTGTGAAATCTCAAAGTGTTGGGTGCATATTCATGTGAACAGAAATGAAGATGATGTATTAGCCTCCTCTGAGCAGCAGAGTTGACAAGAAACTCCAAATGATTCTCCTGTGTGAGGCAGTGGGAAAGACGTGCATGTGGACGAGTACAGGTGAACATGTGAAGAACTGGTTCTTCTATGTAATGTAGTGAACCATAGATATGGACATCCCTATCGATGTGCCCCTAGTGGATGAGCACTAGTGGGTGTATCAAATCCCTTGCTATATTGTTCAAGAGTCAAACCTTCATGTAACCCTAATTGTAATGTTAAGGGTATAGGTTGGCCCCACATTAATTTGATTAGTAATAAATGTAAAATATAATTATTATGGTTAATATTAATTATATTATGAGCTAGTGAGGTCGGCCCTGTTTTTCCAATAAACACTTTTGTTGATAGGTTCAATTTAGTATAAGTAAAGGTAGATTCCCCATTGTGAAATCACATCTTTCATGTAATTTTGGAAATTTCAGCAAGTACATCTACTTGGGAAAAGGTACGCACCTCTCTTGGGTGCTAGTCTTCCAAGGTTTGAGAACCCTCTTGTGTGATAGGTCTTATTGGTGTTAAAGATCTTTCTCTTGAGGAATATAGAAAAGGATTTAGTTGATTCTTCTTCCCTTCTTGAGAAGGGTTTCCCAGGATACTTATTGTGTTCTTGTGCATGGTGTTTCTTCTTGTGATCTTGGTTGTTGCAAAATTATTTTTTATGGTTAAGAAAATTGCTAAAATCGAATGAACTTCATGATTAACCTATCCTATTGAAAAATCAACACAATATTGGGGGGTATCTTGAATGTTTCCAACACTTCATCCACATTTCCACTCACCTTTGGGTGCAGCATTTTTAGGGTAAGCTTTGCATTGTTCGACCTTACTCGGCACAAACATCCCAAACAATCCATATATTAGCTCTCATTCTCAAGGAATAAGAGCTTAACCTTCCTCTCAAGTAACAACTTCTCAACCTTCTCACACAATGGTTGGACCAACTCTGAGATTTTCGTACTTGGCATATTCAAATATTGCATATTTAACCAAACTCAACAATGACCCCATTTTGCACAATGCAACTTGTCCCAACATGCCCACCAAGCTACCTTCAGACATCCCTATGTTTGAGGGGAAACCAAGTGAGGATCCCACTAATCATATCATGAAATTTCGCCTATGGTTCTCTTATAATAGCATCATGGAATATTCTATTCATCCACATTTATTCCAAATAACCCTCACCGATCCATATATAAAATAGTACGTGGATGAGAAATCGGGGTCCCATGCAACCTTCAAATCATTAACCAAAGCTTTCTTGTCATTCTTCTAGCTCCCTGTTCACCATGATATTGGTTTAGATATTATCTTAGAGTTCAAAAAAACCATTATTTTCCATATCACAAACCATATCCATGAATGGCATAGATGATGTAGCTTGTCTAAGGTTGAAACCACCCCAAAACAAAGATTAGATTGGTTCCTCAAATCACTAGTCCCAATCATCGCAAAGGATATGGACACCACATGATTCAGACCGAAGATGAAGCCATCACCAAGGCCCAACAATTTGATTTAATGTAATCTCAATCAAGATACCTTTATAGGGTGTTAATGGGTGCTCCTTTCCCCTTACCATTTGATCAAGACAAGCTAGGACTATCATATACTGCATATGGGCTAATTGTTTCCACGACCCATTTTAACCCTTATGGTTAATTAGTACCCATTGTTGGTATCAATCAATATCCCAACCCTTATGGTTAATCAGTACCCATTGTTGGTATCAATTAATATCCCAACCCTTATGGAGGAACTCCATAGTATGCTCCTTGTGTACCCCATACCACATTTGTAGTCCCTCCTACTCCCACACTTGAAGGACCCCTCCCTACACAACTGTTGAATATGTTTCAAACACCGATGGTAGGGACACCCCTGGCCCTGAAATATAATCCTAGTAATGGAGGAGGGAAATCAACCTCCTACAATCAATATGGACCTCCCCCATAGAGTAATCCATACAATTCATTTCCTGGCCCTCCTCAACCTATCACCCCAACCCCACAAGGAAAACAACAAGTTGGTGTCGATTTTGTTCAACCTTCTCCCATCCAAAAAGTTCAAGATTTTGAATGATTAAAAATTTAAAATTCGTCTACTCAGTCAAACAATGCCAAAAATAAAGGGAAGAACAAAAAAATTCCAACAAATGATAAGGGGGAAACACCCAACAACAAATCAGAATGGGAGTAACACATGTTATCCCCGATATCTAGGGATAACTAGGAGATCATGTCTCGAGGCCCACATGGTCCTAGAAATGGAGTACTGAGAGCAGGAGTGACTTAAGCATGGCCCTGGAGGGCCCATCTTTCTTCTTCTCAGCCATACTTGTCCTGTCAGCAGTAGCAGCTTCCATCACCACTGGCCTGGGCTTGCATCGGAGAGGGCTCTTGCTCCATGAGGTAATTGGTCTGAGGTATCATGGTATGTGTCATACTTGATCGTTATAACCTTCTTATATATGCATTAGGTTCCTTTCATTTCGGATGACTGCTTGGATCTTACACTAATCCACTTGACCATTGTTGGGGTGATTGATGGGGTAACTTAGCGAGCTGGTATTCATGGGTTTTGGTTAGCTACCAAGGGGGATTTGCAGAACCATCGTCCACTCCCACCATCTTATCAGTTTTACATCTTATACCCCGCTCATCCATCCCATTCCCCTAGTCTGGCCATTAGGATGACCTCTCAGGGTACACTTTGTCTTATGGGAAGAAGGGGATAAAGGCCCAGGGGTAAAAGCAGCTAGTAAAAGATAAAAGCCATAGGAAATGAAAACCTAGAGATGCTTCGCCCAGGGGATCCCTGAGAAGGAAATAAAAGGCCTCTCGATAAGAAACTAAGGGACCCTAAGAAGAAATGATAAAATAAATAAATGCAATACCTAAACAAGAGGATGGGAGGTCTCATCACGAGCCGGCCCATTATGTTCATAGGTATTTAGCAGTATGACATTGCCACTATCTGGTCACCAAACTAGGGCAGTGACCTTTGGTTGCATGGCCAAAAGAAAGGGGGTCTCATCACGAGCCAGCCTTCTCATTTCTGCAAAGATACTAGTGGGTAACGCTGTCAGCTCTAGCCACCAAGCCAAGGCAGTGTCCTCTGGTCAGACCTTGTAGTAAAAAGATATAAAAGAAAGATAAGGCAATAAAAGGGCTTGGAAAAAATGCATCCATGACGGGTACAACTTGCCTCCTACAAAGGCACCCACAGACAACACTAGCCCTTGGTATTACTATGACTGGACATCCCTAAAACCATATCACCTCATTAAAACATGGCTTGAATAATCTTTTGAGGAAAATTTCCATCTCTTGTGGGTATTAGCCCAATAGGTTTTTTCTGTTGGTTTCCTTAGCTTTGTATAGTAGATCTATGTAATGTCTTTGAGCTCTTAGATGATATGATAGGGATTTCATGCATGTATCTGATAACTTTAATGATGAAATATGATTTACATCGCTATGATATCTAGGACTGATGAGCCCATGGAGGGTGTAGTCTTTGATGTGCAGGACCATGCCCGGCGGACAGGTACCAGAGGATCGATGCACATGGGGAGATGATTAGCTCGGACCTCCATGGGGCTGAAGAGCCCATCATATGGTTGTTGGGATGGCAGAGGCAGGATAGAGTTATGACGAGCCCTTTCATGGAGAATAAGAAGGACGCCTTCATCAGGACGCTTTGGCAGAGATTGACCTATGGGGATCAGCCCCTGCAGGTGGTATGATGGCTTTGATGGACAGGACGCCACCAGGGCAGTTTGGACGTTTTCTGGAGGATATGGCAGTGTGTTTAGACCTTGTGGCACGTGTGGCAGCCTGCAGGAGGCCCAGAGGGGCCAACGTCTTGCTTGCTGGATGATGATTATGCCCTGAAAGGGCCAACGTCTCCCTTATCGGGGCCTGACATCTCCATTTTTAGCTCATTTTGGCATTTTTAGCATTTAATGTGACAAATAATTGAATAATGTTAAGTCAGCCTTGTCGGCTGTTTATAATGACCTATTTTGTTAATTAAAGGTCATGAGGATGGTATCAATTGAGGACGTTTTAGCCTCATTTGGACATAACATAACTTACTCTCTTATGAGAGACTTGCTCTTAGGTCTTGTCTTGGTTATTTTTGGTCTTTTGGAGTGAGGCGCTACACTTGGAGGATTATATTTGGCATATGCATGGTGCCTTTTATCATTGGAAGGTGTTACAACTAGGGTTTGATTATGCTCTTCATGAATTTGTAAGTACATTTTGCATGCACAACTTCTTTATTGAATGGTTGTAAGTAGAATTGCTTATTTGTATGGTTACATTGTTATTATTTGCTTAATCACTAAAACCCTAGGGAGCCAACACACAAGTAGGTCGTGGCTTCATGTCCCCATGATAATAGCTTGTTTAGCCATTGATTAAAGAAGTTTTTAGCCTAGCCCTAGCTACACTAGCCTTTCTTTTTTTCTGAGTTAGTTTGAAGCATAGATTGAAGAAAGAAGACGTCCTAGGCCTAATTTGTTTTACACCTAGGGTTTGGCTTCTAGGGTTTGAAAAGCCTTGTCCCCAAG